>JBBPBX010019348.1:29637-44538 GCA_038048925.1 Garcialebias charrua | reverse complement strand
TCCCACCTCATCTTTACAGAACACATAATGGTAAATATGCATTAAGATAGGCCTCTGCCAAAACACATGCAGCATCTGACTTTTGAATCTCGGCTACTGTGGTTATTGATCAGATCGGATCAGATTTAATATGAAGGTGTGTCCAGAAACTGAAGAACAAACTCATATGCAACCTTGCTCAAAGAACTTTGAGGGGCATACGCAAGGAACGACTGAAAACAACAAAGGCACCGAAAGAACAAAAGACTGTCCACAGAAACTTTCAGCCGAGCAGAGGCAAAGACTTTCTCAAAGAACTGTCAAAACATGGTCATCAGACACAAATGGCCAGGATATACGGTCCGGATTTGGGGGTCCGGACGAGAATCAGAACCCAGTGAACGTCTCACTGGGGGCTGGAACAAGAGAAAGCTGAACACGTTCTCCAAACAGACAAGAGAACAAATGGTCCTGAAGTCACTCATACCAGCAAAGGCCACACCCCGTATTGATCTGTGAGGATCTGTCGTTGATCTTAGTGGCCGGGATCAAAACTACAGCTGCTATGATAAATTTTTAATAAAACACATAGGCACATTAGGGCCTGCCAGCGCAGGCTTCATGATTTTTAGTTATACTATACTCAGGTGGACCTGACGACTTGCTTCTTCTGGTTTCTGTAACTCTGTGGTGAAGCTGAAGGGGAGCAAGGGAAATGATCCCAGCTCCTGAACCCAAAACGAGTTAACTTTTATATTTTTGTTTTTGCAGTTATCCTTGGCGGAGTGCATGTTGGGATTCTGATGTGTCACAAGGGGTACATTTTGGTAAATGATTATAATTTTAAAGAAAATGAGATGATATCGTAGATTACTGTTAGCTATATGGTTGTGAAAACCAAATTACTGGTGGCAATAGGCAGAGGTTTAGGAAACATCTGACACTAGTGCTAAGGTTAAAGGATGGTAAATTTAGACACAATTTCCAATTTATTAACCAAATAACTTTGGCATAATTGAAACAAGGTAGAGTTTTGTTTCAAAAGGGGGTTAAGAGGTTGACAGATGTTTCTAAAAATAGAAAGGTTGAAATTGGTCCCTAGAAATAACTAGATTGTAAATGTTTCCTAGAAACAACTAGGCCGAAAATGTTCCTAGAAATAACTAATTAACTAAAAGATGGTAAATACATTTTAGTATACAAAGAATAATAAGGATAACTGATAAATTGGCGTTATAAACAAAGTTCACTTGCGTTGATATTGAGGCGGCATCGTTCTTGAACGTTTTATTTTCTTTAATCATGGCATGGGGGAAGGAGTATTGATGCAAGCATATTTCAAATGAGCAATTAACAACACTGTTTTTTCCCCTCTGTGAAATGTGTGTGAAGCAGGAGGGGGACGCCCCTTGGAAATGTTTCCTGGCCTGCAGGCTCAAAACCACTCAAACCTGAAGTGGACCTGATCAGAGGGATATGGTGGTTCTGTAGATTTATAGCCATTGACTTGACTAGACGACATGTGACTTATTGACTCAGGAAAAAGGTGTACAATGTTTTGTGAATTATGCTCTGCCGCCGCTTGCTATGTTATTTTTTAATTATGCTCTGCCGCCGCTTGTGATGTTATTGTTATGTGTGTAATTTCTGCTATAAGCTGAGCGAAAAGGTACAGTATTTTTTGTAAGTATGAACCGCCTTAAAACTACTCATAATTAACCCTAATGAAGATTAAGCCTCTTCCAAACCAACTAACATGCATGATTCATTCTTTGTACTACAGATTTATAATTGATTGGGTGTTGTTTGTTGTGGCACATTCTGTTCGTGATAGGTGGTTCCTGGAAATGCTCCAGCTGAGGGAGTTTTCTCAACGGAGTCCCGGGGAGGCAAGACCAGACAGCCCTGGTCAAGTACGGACCCGTGTGGGGTCGCTGAACGCACACCACAGGCAGTGCGTGTCAATGCCAGGGGATCCACACGGTTCAGTGTGCTCCAGCCCGTGAACCAGGAAGGAGCTAAAGGATTGGGCTGGACAACAAGAGGAGCTCGCATTCGAACTCTCATGCCTTGATAGACCCAAAGTAGTTGAATAAAGTTGCGTGCAATGCCGGGGGTCTGCCCTGAGCAACGCCAAGGGAATGCCCCTGAGGAGACAACTGCCTGATGCGGAGGAGGAACTTGGGAACTTAAGGTTCATAATTCTGCAATATCCTAAGCACTTACTATTATTATTGTTCATAGTTTGCATATATTTCCTTATATTCTACAATTTGCATATTAACAAATTGAGTCAAAATGTGGTGGCCAGACAAGAGGGCATAACTTGGAGGATTTTGAAAAAACTGATTGAATATTGTGTATATATGCATTAAACTACATTGTGTGTTGTGTGATTTTATTTCTTTTGTGATGGACCTCAGCAGAATGAGGTCCAAAGGGGGATTGTTGTGAAATGAAAATATATGTATCTTTGTGTTTTCTTTTATTATGAAGGAGTCTTCACACGGCGTTCAAAATGATCAAATTTCTCTCATAGAATGGTAAGGGTTTCCTGAGAGGAGACAGAATAGTGAGCATGTGCTCATGTGAGGCTTTGGGACTTAAGGAATGCTTGAAAGTGGATCTTTTCTTGTCTCTGAGAGGTTTATGGCAGTGCCTTTTGTCAGTTTTATGACTTCACAGATTTTATGACTGGAAAGGAGACACTGGTCTCTTTGTTCTGGGTGTAAGCCACACTTCCCCCATCAGCCTCAAGTGAAGAAAGGTGTCCAGCTCTGAAAACTGTGTTCACTTGAAGGCGCAGAGAACATGGTTGCATAAAACGTAGTAAAACAATTAATACCTTGATCATAAAGCACTTGTGCATTAATTATATAATAGTTGTGAAGTAGTTTTCAATCAGATTAAAAGTAGAACTGTGTAAAGTCAGCCTGTATAAATAAAGGTTGAATGAATGAATATTATCCTTCACTCTTTTACCAAAAAAGAGTTCAGCCAGCTGAAAAAACAAATGGTATTTCCTCTATCAGTTAAGGGGGAGGGAAAATGCCCCCACCAGAGAGAGACAAAGAGGGTCTCTGGGATTGGTGGAAGGCAGGAAATATCCTGCAGGAGTATATAAACTTGGGTATCCTCCTCCAGGAAAAGAACGCAGAAAGGCCCCGGGGTGAAGGGACTTGGATTCAGATTAATCAGGTTGTATGAGGTCTTCCTTGAAACACATAAAATGTCTTTTCTTCCACCCATTCTCCCCCCACTGTCTCCCTGGCTCTCTTTTGAACAAATGTAATGACTTTTAAGAATAGCATAATGTATTCTGTGACTTTTAACTTATGATTAATTAAACTGGTTTGGAACTTTAAGTGAGCGTCTGTCATGTGTGTGTATCTCTCCTTCCTGTTCCAAAGTGAACCAAAAAACGAATTCTGGGACGGATAGTTTCATACGTCAACACACCCTACAAGAAAACAAAACACCCTACAAGAGAACAAAGCAAAACTGCTCTTATTGGTTAAAGCAGGCAACACCCTACAAGAAAACAAAACACCCTACAAGAGAACAAAGCAAAACTGCTCTTATTGGTTAAAGCAGGCAACACCCTACAAGAAAACAAAGCAGAACTTCTCTTATTGGTTGAGAGTAGGAAACGCCCCCACAGAAGAGTATAAAAGTATAAGTTTCCCTCCTCCATCAGACAACGCAGGAAGCAACGAGGGAGCAACTATCAGGTTGTATGGCCTTGTCTCCATTGAATGCGCATTCATGTTCTCTTTTATCTCTCTTTATCTCTCTTTCTCTCTCTCTCTCCCTCTCTCTCTCTCTCTCTCTCTGTCTTCTCATTTGGATCATATATATGGCTTATAAAATATAACAAATGTATTCTGTGACTTTTAAACTTATGAATAATTAAAACTGGTTTTGGAACTTTAAAGTGCGCGTCTGTCATTTTTCAGTGTATCTCTTTTCTATCCAAAGTGAAACCAAACAACGAGCTCTGGGCGAATGAAGAATAACGCCGACAATTTTGGAGGTCCCACCGAGATTGGTTGCACGCGGACAGGAAGGGACAGCACGAGTCCAGAACACTGATCAGTGACCGGTCACCTCAACAAAAAAGGTAGGCAGATTCCTGTTTAAACGAAATCTGTGATTGGAATTTTATAGGCAAATTTAAATTCAGTGTGTTGGACTCCAAAATAAGGAAGTAAAACGAGTAAGTGTATGTATACGTAAAGTAAAATAATAATACCCAAGTCCCAGGTAAAAACACGCAGTGGTCGCGCCTCCCAAAAGCCGACGGGCTTCTGGAACAGAGGGATTCGGGGTTTTAGGATAAATAAATAATTTATCCGCCGCTGTTTCCTGTAACTCTGAAGACCAAGTTAAACTGTAAACTTGCTAGGTTAGTGGCTAGCTTAAAACAGTGACAATTTAGACTTACTTATAATTTGAGACTAAATAAGTAAAGTGCGGGACTGGGGTGAGAGTTTGAAATAAATGCGCTAACATTCGCTGATAAAATAATCCGATAAGAGTTCCAAACTTGGACCAGTTAAATAAAATAGAATAAATTAGTCACAGAATACTAAATCTTTTTCATGTTCTAAATTAATGAGGTTTCTTACGTGAGGAGTCAACACACATACCAATCTTATTTTTCCCTTAAAAGGTTCTAAAAAAAATTTTTTTTCATTGCTGAAGTTTTCTGGTGTCAGAGTCTCGCGTGACTGTTGGGTTGGTCCGTCTTACATGTTGTCTGTCCTGTGAATCATAAGGTCAGCGCAAGCTGGTCTGTCTTGTATGTTGTTTGTCCCGTTGAAAAATAAGGTCAACGTGTGTGTGTGAGAAAAAGAAAGAGAAAAGTTCCGGAGTGGTACACGGGGAAAAGAATCAGGGGGCTGACTCGCCATAAGGAACGCTCAGTCTTTCTGACCCTTCCAGTGTGGAAGGCACCCGTGTATTCACTGAGTCCTGGTTCCTGTGACAATAAAGAGTAATAGGGTGTGGTGTGTGCATGCTTAACTGTGAGAATGGACCAAGACATAAAAACTGAGATGGAAGGCAGCTTTAGCCAGAAGTGCGAGAGCGCATCATTTAAACCCATAGAAGAACAAAAAAAGATTTTAATACAAGCGATAACCATATCAATGCAGGACCGAAAACAGGAAAAACAGCTTTTAAAGAAAATAGAAGAAATAAATGACAAAACGGGCAAAAGTAACGTGGTGAGTTTAATTTGGGAAAAAATAAGGAAGTGTAAGGAAGAAATAGAAGGTTTTGAGAAACAAAAAAAGGAAGCCAATGCCCTACAGAAGGGAAAATATAGAAAATTGTTGACTGCATCAGATAGCAGTTGTAAATAATGGTTTAAACTGGTTTTAATAGCACAAGGGGTGTTTCATTTGCTGACTATAGATAAGAGTGAGAAAACAGGAAGTCTTGAGCCTCCGCCCTATTCTAACAGCGGCATCTCGTCAGCCCCACCGGTAAAGAGCATGTACACGGTATATCAGATAGAGGGAGGTAAAATAAAAATAGAGGAAGCTCCCTCCACCTTGGAGCAAGAGAATTTCGTGACATCAGAGAATCTGGTTACTAGGAATGAGGTGGGATCAGTGAGCGCATCAGATTTCAGAGACTTTATAAAAACACTTGGGTCCCAAAAGGTAGCTGCCAGTTCCATAACACCACCGATGTCACAGGCGGTGTTTTACCATCCGGGTACCCCAGGGCCCCTCTCGCTCACCTCAAGTGAGACATCAGGGCAAGGATATGTTCCCCTTGACGCACCCGGATGGGGAAACAGGCCTGAATTAACTGACAGAATGTTAAATCTGACACCCCACAACACATCAAGGCCCAGGAATCCCTCCTTGGCCGAAGGCCCTCTTCGGATCACTTCAGATGTTATAACATCTCTTCCTCTTCCATCCAATCGGATGGGGACCACCAGTACACCACTTCCCCTCTACACCGACACACCCAGTACACCACTTCCTGTGACAACACACCCCAGTACATCTAGTCTTATAGAGCACGAGGAAACGCAAGGGTTTGAGAATTGTCCTCTTTCCAACAGCAGCTATCCCTTGCTCCAAGCAGGTACACAAGTCAGGTACAAACCTTTTGCTTTGGGAGACATTCAGGCCTTGGTGGAGAAATTGCCCCCGCTAACAGAGGGGGGTAGCAAATGGTTGAACTCAGTAGACAGCCTCACTAAGGGTATCACATTGGCAGTAGGAGATGTGAGAGCTTTGTTGGGAAGATGTGTAACATCCACCAGGATGGATGAATTGGAACGGGCAGCAGGTTGGAATCGCACAGTTCTCGACTCAGAACCCATGACAAATCACTTACATAGGTTTGCAGGAGCCCTTAGAGAGGCTTACCCGCTCCCAGAGGGTTCAGGGGTGCCTAAGTTTCATTGGAAACCTGGGCAGAATCCAACAGCTTATCTAGATCAGTGTAAACAAGAATGGCACGATAGAACTCACTGTCACGGACAAGGTGCGGGACAGAGGTACTTCTTTAGACAAGCTATCCTTGATGGTGTTCCAGCAGCCGTCAGTAAAGCAATGAAAGCAAACCCTGACCTCCCCACTGCTGATGCAGAGAAATGGGAACGTCACTTAATTCATCATCTGCAGGAAGCAGCAGATGAGGAAGTAAAAAGTTCAGCTGATTTAAAAGACATGCAAACTCAGCTGCTGAAATTACAACTAAAGCAAGTTAGAGATGTGGTGCAATCAAAGAGAGAGTCCAAACAGATGGTTGCTGGGAAGGAAGGTATGATTACCATCCCACAGCAGCACACACCACCCCAGCCATATTATAATACGTCATCTCAGGGTCCGGTCAGGGGGCAGTGGAGGAGAGGAGGAAGAGCTCGGGGCAGGGGCTATAGCCGAGGTAACCTGCAGGGAAACAGAGCACAAGACGTCTGCCATTTTTGTCAAAAGCCAGGACATTGGGCCCGTGACTGTTACCATAAACAAGCACAGTCACAGAGGGAAGGACGCCTTCACTCAGCTCCCAACTCACAGATGGCTCCAGCTGGCCAGCACCCGGCTCTACAAAGAGAGTGGGCCCAAGACTCAGGGTCCAACTCTTCTTACCAGCAATGACACACCCCACAGAGAAACCAGTCCATAGGGGGAGGTGCAGACCCTATGATACGGATGAAGGTCATGAACAAAGACTTGTCCTTCTTAGTGGACACAGGTGCCACATACTCCACGTTGAATGACCTGGACTTTTCTGAACACGCCACATCTGACACTGTGTCAGTGGTAGGCTTCTCTGGGGTGCAACAAAAACTGCCTTTAACTGAACCTCTCCTGATTACAGCAGGACCGCAGACTTTGACTCATCCTTTTGTTCTGTCCAAGGATGTACCGGTAAACCTGCTGGGTAGAGACTTGCTGAAAAAGATGGGGGCAACCATTTTGTGTGAACCAACTGGGCTGAAGGTCACTCTGCCCAATGGGACTTGTTGGACTTGTTCACAATCATCTTCCTCTCCAGCCTCACAATGTCTACTCAAACCAATGCAGGAGGAGGTCGCTGACATCTACTGGGCCTTGCTACGCCCTGAAACCACACAGCAACTGGGCATCTACTCTGCGTACTTGTCTTGGAAGCCGTGGCTTGATGCTCTGCGACCCTATGTTCCCACTCCAGATCCTTTACATCTGACACTCTTGTATGACCGTGACTCTGATGATTGTTTTAGAGAGCATTTTGCCTCTACTTTGCAAGATACTGAGTGGCTTTTGACCTCAGATAAGATCATTGTAGGTCCTCAGGGGGTGGCCTCACATGTCACCCTATCACCATCTCAACTTGAATGGTATAGGATGTCATCTGAAGCAGCACCACATGTTTCACTTGCTCTTTCGCCTTCACACCAGGCTAAGGATTTAGGACCAATGGTAAAAACAGTCATGGACGCACTTGATTGGTGTCCCACACAGCTTCCATCAGTTGCTTTTTCACCATCAACAGATTGCTATATTATTGATGTTTCAGCTCAGGATTTGGGAAAATTAGATCATGAACTTATTTCAAGAGAACATGGCAGGGAAAAGACTGATCATACCGAGGTCCCTGCTATGCTTGATACGCTCCCACAATCCCTTTGGTCTCAAGGTCCAGAGGATGTGGGATTAGTAAACTGTGATCCCATCACTTTTGAACTTCTCTCCACTAGGGGTTGAACGAGTACATAATTTTTAACCTCGACATTAACATAAAAAAACTCGAACGACGCTCGAGTAGCCGATGACGTCACAGTGTCTTACGATGCAAAATAAATAAATAAATATAAATGCCTAAAAACGTCTTTACAAAAAGAAAAAAAAGACCAACAAAGCATTGGGAGCATTTATTATGCTCCTATCATTTATCATACTGCACATAAGTCACAGGAAAAACAAAACTATTAGTTATATTAATAATATTAAAAGTGAAAGTAAGGCGATGAAAACCGAAACTTAAAAACAAATGGGGCTACAGCCACACCGTACCACCGCCTGCAGCTGTGCAATTTAGGTTTACTTTTAGAGATTGTGTTTATAGATTTTTGGTAGCTGTAGAGAGATGAATATTTGTTTCTTTTTCTTTGTGAAACGAGAGAAAGGAAGCCGTTTTGGCCGTGTTATACTGTATATGGGACCTGCATTGCAACACTGCCCTCTGCTGTCACAATCTACTACAAAGAAAGTCAACACGAAGTAGCGCATTTTATAAAATTATAAACTGTTTTACCTTTTTGACAAGACGGCCTGCTCCATTAACATCCGTGCGCACACAGGAATCCATTTTGTAGCGTCTACTAAAAGCTAAAAGCTGCCCCGCGCGCTGTGAAATGTGAAATGTGACGTCACTACGGGTACCCGAGTTGGACAAAAAAGCCTCGATAGAAGTCAAAGCACTCGAGCTGTCGAAAACTCGGTTACTCTGTTAATGCACTACTCTCCACTGAGCCAATATGGTTGTATCAATACTCACATAAGCCAGAAGCCGCAGAGGGGCTGAGCAATACGGTTTGGGGGTTATTAAATGCAGGAGTACTAGAACCGTCTAATTCACAGTGGAATACTCCCATTTTGCCAGTCGAGAAAGCAGGTACAGGAAAGTACAGAATGGTGCATGACCTTAGGTCAATTAATGCAATCCTTAAGACTCCCACCTGCCCTGTTCCAAATCCATACGTGGCGTTAACAAACTTGAATCCAAAACAGAAATGGTTCACTTGCATTGACTTGGCTAATGCCTTCTTTTGTCTCCCTTTGTCAAATGATGTACGAGACATTTTCTCTTTCACTTTTAATGGCCAACAGTACCGATACACGCGTCTCCCTCAGGGGCTTGCATTGTCCCCTGGAATATTCAATCAGGTACTAAAAGACCTGTTGGTTCAACTTCCTCTTCCTGAAGGCACCACTTTGCTTCAATATGTTGATGATTTATTGATAGCATCAGAATCACCTGAAGACTGTCTCAAAGCCACCCATGACATTCTTCTTCTTCTTCATGATGCGGGTTTCAAAGTGAGCAAAACAAAACTTCAAGCCGTCCGCACCCAGGTATCCTTCTTGGGACGGTTAGTCTCAGCTCGAGGAACAACGCTTTCTCCTGAGCACAGAGTTTCCATTTTGAATCACCCAAAGCCTAGCACGGTACAGGAAATGTTGTCTTTTCTGGGGTTGACGGGTATAGCAGACATTATATACCTGATTACAGTGAACTCACTACTTCTCTTCGAAACATGGTTAAGGAACAGGGTATGAGAAAATTAAAGTCCAAGCTCGTTTGGAGTCTTGAAGCAGAACAGTCTTTCATAACTCTCAAACAACTTTTGACTCGGGCTACTGATTTAGCCTTACCTGATTACACCTCACCTTTTTACCTTGATGTTTCTGAAGCAAAAAACACCATTAATGGCATTTTGTTTCAGAAAAAGGGGGGGAATAGACAGATACTGATGTACACCAGCATTCTTCTGGATAGTACTGAAAAACGTCATCCACCATGTACACAAATGGCAGCAGGTTTGAGTAAAATCGTCGCTAAAACAGCACACATAGTGATGGGCCATCCACTGCACATTTTAACATCACATAATGTCGTGGCCTATGTGAACTCCGAACTCTTCACAATGACTTCATTGAAACAAAGACGCATGAGTAACATTTTGGCAGCACCAAATTTATCATTTTCACATGAAGGTGTAAACATGGCTGACGGAATGAATACAACACACACGCACGATTGTGTTCATGTATTAAATGTTTTATGTTGTTCAGGACGGCCTGGTCTTACAGCTCATCACCACAATGGACCGGTACAGAGTCCGTTAATACTGCAAATGCTGCACCAATCCGTCTGTCAAGCTCACGCTCCATTCTTCCCTCACTCGTGACCAGAACCCCACACTGAAGTTGACAGACACACTTACCAGTACTCTGATAGCAGCAGAGGAACAAGCAGCAGGTACACAAGTAAACCAGCACAGTAATTCAAAAATAAATTAAATCTAAGATAAATTTACTAAAATCAATATAAAATTGAACATTTATTTTTGTGAATGAGTAAAAAATGTTAGGTGCAACTGTATTTATTTTTATTTTTCCTACTTTGAGTAGCAAACTTGGAGTCTTATTTTAAACTTTGTGATGCAAAAAATGACAATGTTTACTAATCTTTTTTTTTTTTTAAAGGTCCAGATGAGTGAAAAGCTCGTAGACACGGGTCCAGTCTCAGATCCTACTCCTGCGTCCAGTCTCAGATCCTACGCCTGATGGGTCCAGTCTCAGATCCGGAGGAGTTGGCGCAGTCGGGTGGTCCCGCATGGCGAGAAATCGGTTAATTTGTCAGAAACTGCACTCGGCTCCATCATTCCTTGTTGAAGAGTGTTTTGATAAATCATTTCATTAAAATACATAAAATCTCCCACAGTTCTCATATTGTATTCAGTTTAAATTGTTTTGAATTTATAATTATAGCTTTTATTCTGAACTTTATCAGTCTACTCCTGGAGGATGAACAGCAACATGCATGTTTTTATGTTTTGTACGTCAATAAAACACTAAACTGGTAAGTTACCAAAAGAACAATCACTGCATCTAAGTTTTATTTATGTGCAGTAGAACTTCTCATTATTGGACATTAAACAACGTATTCAACGTATTGAAATAAACAAAGTGAAACTTGGTACAACTGTTTTATTCAAACTAAAGGTAAGCACACATTCATTTAGCAATGCATGTTTTCACAGCAACACCAAATGTACTTGAAAAGCAGATTCGTCCATCTTTCATCCATCCAGCTTCATCGATCTCCTGGGACTCAGTACCTTACACAGAAACACAAAGGGAGAAAACGATTAAAATGCTTTCACTACTGGATTAAAAGGAGTTACCAAATTGTAACTTTTCACCACTAACTTTATTAACAAAGGCAGATCATAGTGGAAAATAAATATCAATGACATTTACTGAGAAACGTTAAAAATACTATGACTGAGCAATAATTACAAATAATTTATTTTGTTAACACTAATTTAAGTATGAAAGGCAGTCTAAATAAATAATGTAGTAATGTGAGAAATATCAGCCATCTTTACTAACAAGCCCATCAATTAAGCTGAAGTAGCAACAGTGTTTAAAGTAGCACAGATTAGCTTAGCTGATGTAGCTTTTACTAAAGTACACATGGCTGATATTTACTGTGGCACAAGTTACATTAGCTAAGCTATTCTTTGTTACGTTAAAATACGCTGATATTTACTGTAGCTCAAGCTATGAGCTTAGCACGCAGTAAACAACACCGATCTTACTTTAGCAAAGACTAGCTTAGCTGCTGTAGCTACGAGGGACATCTATGTGTACATTATTGTAATCACTTACTCTGCCAGTCATCAGAACAGTTATTAACATGAAGATTTGGACGTCCTTCACAACTCTGTTACTGGTTATTAAGCATCCATCCATGGATTTAAAGCTGCAGCTCCTCCGTTGTGGGCAACGATCAGAGAAATTTATTGGTGACAACTTGTTGCCCTTCTCCACCAGGGGGCAATACCGCTTCGTCTGACATGATTTATTCCTCCAACTCACAACTTGTTGCCCTTCTCCACCAGGGGGCAGTACCGCTTCGCCTGACATTTATTCCTCCAACTCAACTCCAACCACTGCTAAATATGCACCTTGGTCAAGAGTAGCTTAGCTTAGCTCTGGCTGCTCGGTCTGTTTATCCTACTAAAATGGCGGAAATTCCGGAATTCTAGAATTCTAGTCACATGTCTGGGAACTATGTATTATTATAATTATAATTTCCGGAAGTTCCGAAATTTCTGCCGTGTCTGCCATTTTACGGTTAGTTCCAGCCTCGGCAGCTGGCTTTGGAGGACCGTGTGTCCGATCAGAGGTTGCCTCATACGGATAAATTAGCTGGAAATGCTCAGTGAACTCTGTGGACGTCTCAGGCCTGTAGCGGTAGCCGCCGATCACTCTCACCACGTCGGCTGACACCACCAGCTCATGGGATGGGCTAACACGCAGCTAATGGCGAAGCTAATGCTAACGCAGGGACACCGATCCGACAGGCGGTGGAGAGGCCATCTGCGTCCGGGAGTTCGCCTCGATGTCCGCTTGGCAACCTAAGATGTCAGGGGACACCGAGCTAACAGAGAAGCTAACATGCTAAAACGCGGAGAAACAGCACCGACAGCCTTTTTGGATGGGCTAATGCTATCGGGTGCAGCTAATGACGGAGTTAATGCTAACGCGCGCAGCTTGTTTTGGATGGACGGACACCGCAGAGAAACGGCTTTCAGTAAATTATTAACTCTTTTTCTGGCTCCAAATGTATGGAGTTAACATGCTAACAGTCCTTCCTGTAAACAGTTTGGACCGCGCGCGCGTGGAGCAGCACAAAGCTGCGGAGCTTGGACGTGCAAGAGCTAACATGCTAAAAGACGGAGACAGGCTTGACCAGCTAAAAGTAAGAAATTAATATTTTGTATTGATCAAAATGTATATGTTTTTTGATAATTATGTACTACACTGTGTTAGGTGTGTTAGGATAGGCGAAGTGCTTGGTAACTACATTACTGTACATGTACGTGTATCAGTGGCGGCTGGTGTGGTCCCCAACTTACAGCAAAATCGGGTGAAGAACAGCCCGTAGGTCCAGAACTCGTTCATAAGTCGGGGACCACCTGTATTTGAACATTTCTTTTTTTTCTCCACAATGCCATTCATGGCACTTTATATAACTTTTGCCTATTTTTCCTGCAACAAAGGAAAAAAGTTACAGTAACAAAAAGCACTAAGACAATGCTGCTTCCACAGTCTGGTTTACAGGAATGGCAATTCAAAAACTCAATTAAATATTTAAATTATTGGAAGATGCACTATTGTTAGGCTCCATGGCAAAGGATGCAATAATATGAACTGAACATGAAAAGACTGAATGCTCAACTGATAAACAATTTTTTTTTTTTACGTTGTGGAACTGGAACTTTGATATGGGACGTCCCCAGATTCCTACATGGAGCTCTCAACTGTCATGAGTTAATGTTGCTCACACTCATCTTCTCAGCCATGGCCTCACTGGAATATCAACCACCTCAATTCACTATCCTAAAAGATGAAGTGGCTGTATCCTTCATACAACATCATCTACAACCCTGTCCCTCAACTATGGGCCAAAGATGTTCTCCAATGCACTGCTGAAGACAACCTCAAATGATTGGACTGTCTAAGGACCCCAGCCTCATCTGTCTTCCCATTGTATTGGTCCATTTGAAACAGTATGTTATTAACGCTGTATCTGTCCCTCTCAAGCTCCCCACATGCATGAATGTCCACTGTAAGCACTTACCCTCTGTGCCATCCTTCCAATTCCCCTCCAGTTTGTGGATAACCATCTGGCTAACTCGGCCCACCCTATCTTAATAATAATAATAATAATAATAATAATAATGAATTTAATTTGTAATGCACTTTTCATTAACAAAAATCTCAAAGTGCTACAAAGTGCAACTAAAATCAATGATCAAATAAAAACAAGTGATAAAATCAAGTAAAATCAATGATAAAACAACAAAAATCAATAATAAAATCAATTAAAAACAATGATAATATCAACTAAGATCAAAGATAAAATCATGTGGAGGCAGAGTAGGCTTGCTTAAAAAGAAAGGTCTTTAAGCCTTTTTTAAAGTCAACCAGTGACTGTGGAGCTCTCAGGTAGTCAGGGAGGGAGTTCCAGAGGCGGGGGGCAGCCACACAGAATGCCCGGTCTCCCATGGTCCTTAATTTGGTTCGTGGAAGGTGAAGGAGATTACTGTTCTGTAATCGTAGAGACCGGGTGGATGAATAGGGTGCAATAATGTCCTTTAGACAATCAGGTGAAGTTCCGTGTAAGCATTGGTGGGTAATGAGAGCAATTTTGTACTGAATTCTGTAGGTGACAGGAAGCCAATGGAGGTTATGGAGAATGGGTGTAATATGTTCAAATTTATGAGCTCTCAATACAATCATCTTAGATGCTTGACTCCAAGGTTGAGGTCTCCAATTCCCTATGGATTGTAAAGAGTACAGCCCGTAGGAGTGCTTTTGAATTCCTCGGAGGTATCCACTGAGGGGCGGTCACATTCTACTTTTTTATAGAGTGATAATAATATAATACGACCCTGTCTCTCACATTCACCACCACCCATCATCTTCAGATGTTTCCAATTTAGCAATCAAGGCTCCTGCTACTCCAGACACAAGACTTTCACACAATATTTCTGTCTTCTCCTGCAAATCTTCTAAGACGGACTGAGACTTGGAAGCCTCTCAGACATCTTTGATGACCTCCTCTTGATATATATATTTTTTTATTCAGCCTCATGAGTTTTTGTAATAT
>JBBPBX010019348.1:18459-29491 GCA_038048925.1 Garcialebias charrua | reverse complement strand
GGAAGGTGAAGGAGATTACTGTTCTGTAATCGTAGAGACCGGGTGGATGAATAGGGTCCAGAGGGACAGATTCAGCGTTAATATTATACTGTTTCAAATGGACCAATACAATGGGAAGACAGATGAGGCTGGGGTCCTTAGACAGTCCAATCATTTTTATTCAGCCTCTTGAGTTTTTGTAATATGGAAACAACTTTACTTGAACAAATCTCAAATGATCCTCTGGTGATATCTGGTGAACTGGATTCCTCTTTCTCCTCACAACTTTAAAGAAAGTAAAGACAAGTTCCTATCGATAAATAAATGAAAGATTTTTCAAACAAGGATACTCAGCCCAATTCTCTATCATTACAGTGAAAACTTCTGTAAAATTGCTGCTTTATCATATATTGTCTATTGTTATATAGTATCATATATACCTGTAAATTAAAAAAAATAATGAATTAAATATTTTTTCTTGTGTGTATCCCTCCTAGACACATAAATTAAAAACTAATGTTGCATATTTATGGCAAATTTGAAATTATTACTTTAATATTTTTATTGATTAAGCTTCAAATGACAATAGCCCAGTAAGTATGCAACTCTCGAGGGCTAAATCAGAGGCAATCACTTTTATATTTTTTTTTTCTTTTTATATTTGGTTGTGTTTGATTATTATTTAACCAGCACATGCAAAAGAGAGCACATTACACCAGTCTTGGCCTCCCTGCACTGGCTACCGGTTCATCTTCGAATCCAGTTCAAAATTCTCATGTATGTCTACAAATCACTGAACAGTCTCGCCCCCGCCTATCTCTCAGATCTGATACACCCATATGTCCCTCCACGTGCTTTGAGGTCTGAGGACCGGGTACTCTTAAGAGTTCCAGAAACTCGCCTTAAGCGCAGAGGAGACAGGGCGTTCTCTGTAGCAGGCCCAAGACTCTGGAACGAGTTACCGCTGCTCATCAAACAGGCCCCCTCCCTCTCAGTTTTCAAATCCCGGTTAAAAACTCACTACTATTCCGTTGCTTTCAACACCAGCTGATTTGTATTTGATTGTTTTATTTATGATCTGCAATGTTTTTATGTTTTTCATGTTGTAATTCATTGCCTGTGTTGCCTGTTGCTTGTTTGTTTGTGCGGCACTTTGGTGTGGACTTGTTCCTGTTTAAAGTGCTTTATAAATAAAATGGTATGGTATGGGTATTAAACAAATCTATTTATGGGCCAAAAACAATCAAACAGGCTTCATACAATAGCTGTCCTGATTGCTAAATATCTGTATGAAAAATCCACATCAGTTTGTCTCTGGTTTAACGAAAGCTGAGAAATAAAATGGTTCTGCATGATGAGACTAACCTGTATAAATAAAGATTGAATGAATGATGACACTGAAGCAAACATACATACATTTCTATAGCTTGCATTGTCACATTAATCTAAAGCCGTACAATTAGACTAATAAGTGGTCACAAACTGTCAGTAAATTACTGTGAAGCAAATGGACCTTTATTATGAAATAAAGCATTTTACTCAGTTGCTCCACTGTTTCTTAGGAAATGCATCAATTCCTGTAAGAGTTACAAAAAGTATGTTCCTCCATGTGTAAATTGGCTCATAAAACTTTAATAATCTCCAAAGGGAATTTGATTTTGCTGTCTAATTGTAGCAGTAAATGGGACCCAGGACTGAGTCAAGAGATGTATGATTTAATGGAAAAATCATTACACCCACAAAACACACACAAGTCTAGATTAGAGGAAGACTCTACAATTGGTTTGCCAAGTTAACAATTATATACAAAAATCATGAGCTGTTATTCCCCATTGGCCCTGCAGAGGCTCTATTAAATGTAAATCACTTCTCAACAAAGTTCATGTTCAATAATCCAGCTAAAAATCTAACAATGTTCAATTAGGTCATCTGGACATTTATTTTGTTTATTTATTTTGCTGAGACATTCCGTCCTTTATCCAAAGGACTTCTTCAATCTGAGGAGACACCAAACAAACTTATTTCCACAAAACAAAATACACCACAGTGGAAAAAACAGTTTTCTGGTGCTAAGATGGCCTCTGGGGCCCACCATCTCCCCCGTCAACACATCTGAAACAGTCATGTCAAAGTGGTTCAAAACACCAAAGTTCATGCTCAATAATCCAAGTAAAAATCCAACAATGTTCAGTCTGGTCATGTTTTCCACTGTGGCGTACCGTATTTCCGGAGTATAGGGCACACCTTTTTTATCATTTTTTCATGGCCTGCGACCTATATATGGCTTGTTATCACTTTCGGTGAAACAAATTTTTAAATCCAGCTCATTTCACAATTACGTTCATTTATTAAGGAAAAGTTCAGCTCAGACACATATTTGCTATAATTTTTATCAAACAAATAATTGTTTTTAAGTGTTAATCTTCTTAAAAGCCTTGCTGTGTGCTCCTGTGGCAGACATTTGCAGCAGAGCTAAACGTAGGTGCGACCTATACACCAGTGCGACCTATCTAGGGATTTTTCCAATCTATTGGTGATAATTGGACAATGCGACCTATACACAGGTGCGACCTATGCACCAGAAAATACTGTACATATATTTGCTATAATTTTTATCAAACAAATAATTGTTTTTATGTGTTAATCTTCTTAAAAGCCTTGCTGTGCGCTCCTGTGGCAGACATTTGCAGCAGAGCTAAACATAGGTGCGATCTATACACCGGTGCAACCTATCTAGAGATTTTTCCAATCTATTGGTGATAATTGGACAATGCGACCTATACACTGGTGCCTATACACCAGAAAATACGGTATGTTGTTTTGTGGAAATCAGTTTGTTGGTGGCTCTTCAGCTTGAAGAAGTCCTTTGGATGAAGGACGAAATGTCTCAGAAAAAAGAAAAAAGAAAACATCCAGATGACCTGACTGAACACTGTGAAATTATTTCTGTTAAAAAAGCACTACTAATGGTCAAGACCAGTGCTTAATTTTAGCGGAATCCTGGTGGAACAGGATCTGGGAACTCTCACATGGTGTGTTCTGGTAACTGTTTGCTTGGATCCGTTAACTCTCAGGCTCACTACCCTGATGCATGCTCAATAATCCACGTAGGAAAAAAAATCTAAAAAAGCTACGTCTAGTCCTCTGGACATTCAAAAAACAAAACAAAACAAAAAAAGTAGAAACGTTTCGTCTTTCGTCCAAAAGATTTCCTCAGTATGAGGTGCCTTATTCAGCTCAGTCTTATAAATAGCACCCTCTCACAGTGGATCAACCAGTTGGCTGATGACAGCCGAAACCAGCTGTTTACATGATCAAGGAGGACCGTCAGCCTAACGATGGATCGTTAGCACCCTGATGGTTGTTTGCTATTCACAGAGGGCTGAGTGATACTAGCAATAACAGCATTGTAAGAGGGGGACAGTTGAACCCGGAGGCCTCCACCTCTGTTTAATGATGGACAGTTTCTTTTCACAAAGATGGCCTCCTTTACTCCTCTCTCAAACCATCGTTCCGCTCTATCAAGGATGTGAACATCTTCATCTTTGAAAGAGTGCCCGCTGGCCTGGAGATGAGTGTAGACCGCGGAGTCCTGGCCTGATGATGTTGATCTTATGTGCTGGGCCATCCTTTTGGCCAGTGGCCACCAAACGTTAGGCTGATGGTCCTCCTTGATCATGTGAGCAGCTGGTTTCGGCTGTCAACAGCAAACTGGGTGATCCACTATGAGAGGGTGCTATTTATAAGACTGAGCTGAATACAGAACTTCAGACTAAGGAAGTCCATCCATCCATCCATTTTCTTCCGCTTATCCGGGGTCGGGTCGCGGGGGTAACAGCCTAAAGCCCGAGATACACTCGAGCGTCCTCACGATACGCCTATACGCAGCGTACGTACGCTGTGGCAAAAGCGTAGCCCCGCGTAGCCCCTCAGGGCACGTACGCGCAAAAGATTTTTTTTTACTACGCATACGCGATGCGCGGTGTCTGAACATAAACTTCCCCGGCGCCGGACTGTTTTGTATGTTACACAAATTAAATAAATTCCCCTTCTTTATCGCTGATCGGGCCTTTTCTTTTGTTTTTTTGCCTAAAGTCAAGTAACCGCTTCTTCCTCCGTTCACTCGATGATTGAAATGAATGAATTCAGGTCCTACCTGGGTGCGGCGATGTTTTAAATATCCCTGGTGGGCTGTGTGCTGCAGGAAAAGCACTCCCTGTTATTATTTTTATTTCTGAGAGAACTTTTTACAACATATATAGTAGAAACACCGCATGAACACCGCCGCGGTCTTCAAGGCGCTACATGAGCTGGCTGTCAATCATTTCAGTAGGCGTGTCAGCAAGTAACCAATCAGCGAGCTCAGTTGAGTCCCCTCCGTGTGCAGCTGCTCATATTACAACAAGGAGAACGCGAGCGTATAGTTTCTGACATATGCTGAAGCATATCAGCAAAACACATGCGCACAAAATGCGCGCGTAGAGTGGCGTACCTGAGGACGCATGAGTGTATCTCGGGCTTAAGTAGGGAGGCCCAGACTTCCCTCTCCCCAGCCACTTGGAGCAGCTCCTCTGGGGGAATCCCAAGGCGTTCCCAGGCCAGCCGAGAAACATAGTCCCTCCAGCGTGTCCTGGGTCTTCCTCTGGGTCTCCTCCCGGTGGGACATGCCCGGAACACCTCACCAGGGAGGCGTCCAGGAGGCATCCTAACCAGATGCCCGAGCCACCTCAACTGGCTCCTCTCGATGTGGAGAAGCAGCGGCTCTACTCCGAGTCCCTCCCGGATGACTGAGCTTCTCACCCTATCTCTAAGGGAGAGTCCAGACACCCTGCGGAGAAAACTCATTTCAGCCGCTTGTATCCGAGATCTTGTTCTTTCGGTCATAACCCAAAGCTCATGACCATAGATGAGGGTGGGAACGTAGATCGATCGGTAAATTGAGAGCTTTGCCTTTTGACTCAGCTCTCTCTTCACCACGACAGACCGGTACAGCGCCCGCTTCACTGCGGACGCTGCACCTATCCGCCTATCGATCTCACGCTCCAGTTTTCCCTCATTCGTGAACAAGACCCGAGATACTTAAACTCCTCCACTTGGGGCAGGACCTCCTCCCCGACCTGGAGAAGGCATGCTACCCTTTTCCGGCTCAAGACCATGGCCTCGGATTTGGAGGAACTGATCCTCATCCCGGCCGCATCACATTCAGCTGCAAACCGCTCCAGTGAAAGCTGTAGATCACGATCTGATGAAGCCAATAGGACCACATCATCTGCAAAAAACAGAGAAGCGATTCTAAGGCCACCAAAACGGATCCTCTCAACACCTTGGCTGCGCCTAGAAATTCTGTCCATAAAAGTTATGAACAGAATCGGTGACAAAGGGCAACCTTGGCGGAGTCCAACTCTCACCGGAAACGAGCCTGACTTACTGCCAGCGATGCGGACCATGCTCTGACACCGGTCGTACAGGGACCTAACAGCCCATATCAAAGGGCCTGGTACCCCATACTCCCGGAGTACCCCCCACAGAACCCCCCGAGGGACGCGGTCGAATGCCTTTTCCAAGTCCACAAAGCACATGTAAACTGGTTGGGCAAACTCCCACGCACCCTCCAGGACCCTGTGAGGGTGTAGAGCTGGTCCAGTGTTCCACGACCAGGACGAAAACCACACTGCTCCTCCTGAATCCGAGGTTCGACTATCCGACGGACCCTCCTCTCCAGAACCCCTGAATAGACCTTACCAGGGAGGCTTAAGAGTGTGATCCCCTATAGTTGGAACACACCCTACGGTCCCCCTTTTTGAATAGGGGAACCACCACCCCAGTCTGCCAATCCAAGGGAACTGCCCCCGATGTCCACGCGATATTGCAGAGTCGCGTAAGCCAACACAACCCCACAACATCCAGAGCCCTAAGGAACTCAGGACGAATCTCATCCACCCCCGGAGCCTTGCCACCGCGGAGCTTTTTAACCACCTCGGCGACCTCAGCACCAGAGATTGGAGAGCCCGACCCAAAGTCCCCAGGCTCCGCTTCCTCAGTGGAAGACGTGCCAGTAGGATTGAGGAGGTCTTCGAAGTATTCCGCCCACCGACTCACAACATCCCGAGTTGAGGTCAACAGCACGCCATCCCCACCATAAATGGTGTTGGTCGCGTACCGCTTTCCCCCCCTGAGACGCCGGATGGTGGACCAGAATCGCCTCGAAGCCGTACGGAAGTCATTCTCCATGGCCTCTCCGAACTCCTCCCACGCCCGAGTTTTTGCCTCAGCAACCACCCGAGCCGACTAAGGAAGTCTTTCGGACGAAAGACGAAACGTTTCTACTTTTTTGTTTTGTTTTGCTTTGTTTTTTGAATGTTCAGAGGACCAGACTTAGCTTTTTTTTTTTTAGATCTCTGGCTTACTAATAATAAAGTTGTGAAAAAAAATTGACTGCGTTGAATGAATAAAACCTATATTGGACTGTAATCTGAAAATAATTACATAAACACTAATTTTAAACATAACTGCCACTTACAAGCTTCCTAACATCAAATAAGAGCTGCCCCTTCAAGTAAGCATTTCTGCTTCTACCCTTAAAAAAGTATCTTCCTCTAAAAGTACAGTCAGGGGCAATTTAATTAAAAAAACAAATGCATAATTAAATAGCACAACTAAATGGCAAATCAGTTTTACGGTTTAAGTGGATCATTAATGAAATGTTGATTATTTATTAAAAATAAGATAGAAATGTTTGATGAGTACTCATGTATGTTATATACATCACGTATCAAAAACAACTGTGCCAATTTGTCAAAATAACAGTGATCAAATTTTTTAAAAGACAGTTGAATTTACTTTCATTAAAAAAAGTATTCTCATTGTACAACTAAACAACTGAAAATTGAAGCACATTAAGGCAGTGTAGAGAGTGCTGGAGCAGGTGTCAGGATGCTTGAGAGAAGTGGAGTGTGCTCTATTCACACAAGGAGAGCTGTTGGTCAGGCTATTTCTTGTTGCTTTCTAAAAGTTATTGAGTCAAGTGTTTACAAATGTAGGTAAATGTATATGTTTAATAACCCGTTAAAATACTCCAGTATGCAGGAAATGGCATCTACTTTATTCAAAATTTTGAATAAAGTAGATTCAAAATTCATCTATTGTGTTCTGGCATCGTTTGGTTTGCAAAATAAGTACTGGTCAAGACATTGGGAAGAAGTGGACATATAATTGTGTGTGGGTGTCAACATGTGTAACTTGCACCACATTCATGAGTCATAGTGTCTTTCAGACTCCAGAGATGTGTTTTATTAAAACATACTGAGAGAGTTCATTAGAGATGTTATTTGTTTACAACAAAAAAGAAGAAAAGTTAAACTTAAACTGTATATAAGGAAAAATAAAATGCTTTTCACATACCAAAACCACTAAGTAAAGAATGTTTTCATTTTCTGTCATATTTCAAAGAGAGGAACGTGAAATGTGGATTATGATCTTAAGTAAGATTCACAAGCTTTCAAAGGGTGGAGAAAAATGTCAACAGCTTCTCAGTATGAGAACTCATTATTTCCATGCTCAAAGTTTACTTCAGAGGGTTTATTTCACTTGTTTTCTGTAGTTATTCAGATCCAGCGTAACTCTTTTCAAAGCAAAAATACCATACAATACGAAATCATGTGTTTGTAATCGTGAATCAAACACTAATATCAGAAAGAAAAAATTTACCAAGCTCATTTATTATAATCAGTCCAGAATTAAAATTTAAGCTGTGTGGTGGCAATCACAATCTGACATTTTGATTGAAGACATTTTAATTAAAAATAATAACTCAACTGCATATTATTAAATCTATCTATTCTGTCGTTTTTTCAAGACAGAGTAAGTGAGCCAGTGTGGCAAAGAGGAAAAGTATTGCCAAATCAGCTAGTATATCATCTCTCCAACAATCCTCATCTTAGGAACATAAAATTAATTTTTAATACTGAAAGCTGAAGCAATATACCTTGCAAACAACATCAATTAAAAATATTAATGTACATTATCATGAGTTAATCGATACATTCTGTTCCTGTAGTTACACAGGAAAAAGTCATATCAGCCGTTTCTCATAACTACCAATTAGAAGCCTATTTTTTTTCTATTTTCACCACATACAGCTTTATAATGTGCCCCAAGATATTTGACTAGTTGGAAATAAATATGCAGTTTCCAACAGCTGTTTAGCTTAAGATTTATGCAGAGCAACAACCATTTAAGGATAAAATTGTACTATTCTTTTTATAAATTACCAACAAGGGAAAGCATAGCAGCTCTAAAAATTGGAATTTCTACAAAATGCATTCTACTTTTATTGGTGTATGATGATGATCCCTTAACTGGGTTAAATTAGATATGAGTTTTATAGAGAAACTTTCAGAGGAAGAAAAGGAAGAAATTGGTGGACATTTCAGAATATAACTCCTTTAACGTTTAAAAGGAGGGCCCGAGACACTTTCTTCCTGAAGGGTTGTTGACGGTGGCTTTAGTGGTTAATTTTTAAACAACTCAAAGTAGGGATCATCTTTGAGGCTGTGTTTTGGAATTGAAAAGTGAAAAATACAAATAAAAAAAATGTGAAATTTGGGTGTTTTAAGAGCTTAAATGAACAACATCTGTGACCAGATTAATTAAATCTGGGAAAATCCCAGAGCAGAAAGGCAAAAGTCTGAAAACACTGTTGGTTCTACATGACCTTTAAAATTTCAGGTGGCGCTTCACACAAAAAAATATGCCAATTTACCAAAATCAATAAAGTCATGTGTGTTTGAGAGCACCATGAAAAACTCAACATGGTGTTCTGCTCCAACAGAAAATGTTACCTGAAACAGTTTGAAGTAGGAAGCCAGAGTACTTTTTTTTTCTTTGGGAGGAATTTTTATTTGATTTTTTTGATCTCAGATGAGAAAAAAAGGCATTTAGATCTGCTAGATCTATGCTGTAATACTTGATTATTTTTCAAATCATTATGAGGTGACTTATTTTTTGTAATTTTAGAGCCATGCGTTCAGAAAAGATTTAGTAAACTAATGCAATTGAAACTTTGCTTTTAAATCCAGCACACCAACATATTACACATAAATCTTCAAGAATCAATTTAAAGAAACTCAAAACATTAAATTAACGATGAAAAATAACTGTAAACTTTTTAATTATTTTGAGTGTAATTACTGTCTTGGAGATCAAATGAAAAACAACAAATATTTTAACCTTTTGTACACTAGCTTTGTCATTTTGACACTTCTAATGATTTTTTAAATTCAATTCAAAACTTCAATCCATATATGATTCACAATATAAATGAAGGTAAATTAAATTTGATCAACAGTTTTAAATGTTAGGGTTGTCAATAAAAAATACTGAGAAAGGGGGGAAACTAAAAACTAACAATTAGATGAAAAACAACTTATAATGCATGACTTGTACAGTTAAATTGAGATTTTAGCCTCATGACACAGACACACCTGCTACTGGCATACAGTACATCCACATCCTGATGTCAGACTCTATATTACAAATGTCAAGAATGTTAAAACTTTTTTCTTATTTGATATCTGTTATTTTTAGTGTTCAGTGCTCTATATTTGTCTTGATGATCTGCTGTCTGTTATTGATTATGAATCACAGTCATAGTCTGACACAATCTGTTAGCAGAAAAAGACTAAACAAAGGCAAAGGGGAAACATAAGTTCTGAAAGTTGGAGAAATCTGCAGAGAAGACCAAACACTTGAATCCTACACATTGCATGCTCAGAAAATGCAATCCGATTGTCTCACAGGAGTGCCTGACCTTTGCTTGACTTCATCAGATGAAAGAGACAGAGGATGACGATACTCTCACGTTACTCTCCTGTTTAGCTCAAGGCCTTAGATCTAATAAATTCTTTACTCCAATCATGAAAAAAGTTGTACACTGACCAAGCCTTTTTTATTTACATAAACACAAACATCAAATTTAATGAAAAAAAAGCCTATTTCTGCACATTTATTACTCGTGTTTTAAGTATTTTGGGTCTAAAGGTTTTAATTATGTGCAGGGATGTGCTGTTTAATTATTACCCCTGTGATTCTTTCATCATGTGCCTGTTAATGACTTTTCCTGGTATTAGTCCATATGGTGCCTCAATAGGTTGTTAAAGTTGATTCTAATCTATCATTAAATAAAAGTAACAACCTAGCTACATCATTGTAAGACACGTTTAATTGAATGTGAGTCTAAAATGTGAACCATTTCTTTGAATAAAAAATAAAATACTCAAACATCCTAAAGAAATTGACATTTTTTTAAGTACTGTATTCTCCGGCCTATAAGTCGCACCTTTTTGCATACATTTCTAAGCCCTGCGACTTATAGGCCGGTGCGACTTATGGTGTGCTCACACCAAGCAGCATTTTGACCTCCAAAGCGTCCAGTTTACATGTAAAGTCAATGGTGGACGCGCTTCCAGGCACCTCCTGGCGTCTGGCGTCAGGTCGCGTGCGTGTTGAGCGTGCTAAGAAGCGTTTTTCCGTGCACGTGAACCGGCTTCCGCCTCCAAACCGAGCATTCAACATGCTGAAGATTTCGCGGTTCAAACTTTCAGACGCCGCTCAACTCTACCCGATTGGTTGGTGTGTCAACCAATCAGGGAGAGTCGGGGGAGAAGAGCGGGGGTCAGGGGGAGAGTCCCTATGTGACGCGGAAACGAGGGTGCGCGCGCACTATGTGACGTATTGTTTTTGGGACACAGAAAAGACCCGCGAGGTCGTGGACTATGGAAGAGAAACTCATTGTGTCAGGTTTTGTAGGCATGACAAAACCCAAGTGCAGACAAGAACTCTCACAGGGAGCTAGGAGTTTTAAAGAAGGAGTGTTTAATGAACAACAAAAAGGCAGTCTGTGTAGCAAAAACACTTACATGACTTGGGGAACACTGGGGAATACCAAACGATGCGGCTGCACTGACTTAGACACAGAACTGGGCTTTTATACTCATAGACAACTCATAGACAAGACGAGACAAATCACAAACACCTGGGGACAATTAACTAGAGA
>JBBPBX010019348.1:0-13582 GCA_038048925.1 Garcialebias charrua | reverse complement strand
TTATGAACATATTGGTCACAGAGTACAGAAACATATCTTCATACTTGTGAAACAGTGATGAAAGCAAGCAAGTAAAATGATTTTTCAAGCAGCTGAAATGTTTGTTTTTGACTGCCCCTGGGTAGCTAAGACATCCAATTAAAAAAAACACCTGTTTCTCAGTTTTACTGTATTCCACTTTTCCATCACCCAGGGAAGCTAAGTACACTATCTGCTTCATCTCAGCATAATGCATTTGTGAACCTCTATTACTGTTTAAGCACCCGAGGGGAGGTACAACAATCTTCTGCAACATGTCTGCTCAGTTTGCACCAAAACAGTAAACTGAGCAGGCTCTGAACACTCCCATACCTTTTATTTGAAAATAATTTTGCTTTTGTACAAGTAGACATGTACGATTCAGCCATTCAGACAAGTCGTTCCTACAGGAAATCAGTGCGTGGCATTTGCAAAGTTTTGAATCAACAGCTTTATTTGCACCTTATTCATTATTGCCGTGAAGACTTTGCAGTGCACATAGAGTGAGGAGGCAGGGATTGAAAAGAACAAGCATTTGTATTTAAATTGAGACCATCCATATGTAAACTGATCGTCTTACTTATGCAGCAGTCTGGTAAGAAAAAATGGACAACACAGGCCTCGGACACCATTGTGTATACCATGTATATAGTACATTCTGGGACCTTGAGTAATTTAGACCTTGAGACACCAATGTGTATGTTGTGCATAGCACGTAACTGGAAATGTAAGTACACAATTTTGACCCACTTCATGTACCACATGTGATGTGAATGACAATAAAGATACTTGAACTTGTTCATACCATCCTGTCTATATATCTGTATGTCATGTTCATAGTATATTAATATCATAATGTATATTCTGCACTTGCTGCTTATTTCACTACTGGTTAGACGTCAAACTGCACTTTATTGCCTTGTACTTGTACATGTGCTATGACGTAAAAGTTTAATCTAATCTTTGATGCAAATCAAATGTCTGTTGTCGACATTTACTGGGAATAATGTTCTGCAGTGCATTCACTCAATGTGCACATAAAACCCTAACAGAATGGAATGCAGCAATTGTTGTTGCTTTTTTGGACAATAAATTACTAGAATAGATTATTAACTAATTTGTGTTAAAATATTAGACAAAACATCAATTTCAAATCCTACAACATAAGGAAATGTAAAGTTATGTGTTTTACCGATTCCCAACTTCTGTCTTACTACGTCATCAGAACGCTGCATCTGTAGTCCCTTGTAGTCCGCAGCGCACGAGGTGGCAAGGAAAACGTGGAGTGGACTTCAGTCTGCTTAAACCGGTTCAAAAAGCTCCTACACCAACTAGCATTAAAATAGA
The DNA here is from genome assembly GCA_038048925.1 of Garcialebias charrua. Classification (NCBI taxonomy): domain Eukaryota; kingdom Metazoa; phylum Chordata; class Actinopteri; order Cyprinodontiformes; family Rivulidae; genus Garcialebias; species Garcialebias charrua. The sequence continues at coordinate 12,217 of JBBPBX010019348.1, read as the reverse complement.
ACTTTTCAATGTACAATCACTATCCAATAAATCATGTCTAATTCATGATCACATTCTGGAGAAAAACTTGGACCTCATGTGCCTCACAGAAACTTGGCATCAACCAGACGTGTTCAGTTCTCTGAATGAAGCTTGTCCCTCTGGATACAGTTATCTGCAGAGAGCCCGCTGCACTGGCCGCGGTGGTGGTCTGGCTGTAATCTACCGCAGTAATTTAAAATTGTCACATCTGTCTTCTCATAATTTTTCTTCTTTTGAATGTTTGGCCTTCAACTTCAAAGCCCCACTCCTGATGAACGTTATATTGATTTATAGACCTCCCAAACCGCATGTTTCATTTAACTCAGAAATGCATGACCTCCTCACTTTTTTCTGCACCTCCCCTGTAAAAACTATTTTTCTTGGCGATCTAAATATCCACATGGACAATTCCTCTTCCCCTCTGGCTACAGATTTTAAGTCTCTTTTGGAATCTCTCAACCTCACCCAACATGTGGACGCCCCTACGCACAACAGGGGGCATACTCTGGATTTGGTGATTACAGACACTGTACTCATCAATAACTTGTCTGTATATGACCTGGGTGTCTCAGACCACAGGGTCATCTCCCTGGAAGTGCCTTCAACTTCGCCTGCTTCTAACCCAAAACGACCTATCCAGTTCCGTGACTATAAAAACATTTCCCCTGATGTTTTGTCTGCTGATCTTCACGCCCTGACCGCTGTCAATCACTCATCTGCAGATGACTCTGTGGATTACTACAACCAATCTCTCCAGGAGCTTCTGGACCTACATGCTCCCTTGAAGTCAAGACTGGTGTCTTTCTCCCGTTCAGCCCCCTGGTACACTGGTGAGCTGCGCAGGATGAAGGCAACTGGCCGTGCTATTGAGAGACGTGTAAAATCATCTGGTCTCTCGGTACATAAGCAAGCGTACAAAGAACATCAGAAAGCGTACGCCTATTCTCTTAAAGAAGCACGCTCCAAATATTATTCCAACATCATCAACACCTGCCCTGGAAACTCTAAACAGCTCTTCTCCACAATAACTCATCTGCTTAATCCCATTAAACAAACTCATGAGGACTCTGTTCAAAAATGCAACCTGTTCCTCTCATCATTTAAAAACAAAGTTGACACTATCAGATCTCAGCTCCACAACCTCCCTGATCTTAGTGTGCCATCTACCCGTCTGCTTTCTGGGACCCTGAGCAGCTTTGATGAAGTCGTTCAGAGTGAGGTGGAGACCATCCTCAAGAAAATGAAGCCTTCATCCTGCGCCCTGGATCCCTTCCCCTCGTCTCTCATAAAATCCAATCACTCTGCAATAAGCCCATTAATCACACAAATAATAAACAAGTCTCTACAATCTGGTCATGTTCCATTGCCTCTAAAAACTGCCATCATTAGGCCTCTTCTGAAAAAATCTAATTTGGATCCCGACATTTTTTCTAATTACCGCCCAATTTCCCACCTCCCATTTCTGTCCAAAGTGCTGGAGAAAGCAGTTGCTGCTCAGCTGCAGGACCACCTACAACAACACTCTCTGTATGAGAAGTTCCAGTCTGGATTCAGAGCAGCTCACAGTACTGAGACTGCACTGCTGAGAGTAACAAATGATGTCCTCATGGCTGCTGACACTGGTTCTCCCTCCATCCTTGTCCTCCTTGACCTCACTGCAGCCTTCGACACTGTGGACCATAGTATCCTCCTCCACCGTCTTCATGTGGAGGTCGGTCTCTGTGACACTGTCCTGGACTGGTTCAAATCTTTCCTCTCCGATAGGCTGGAATGTGTTAGCCTTGGCAATGCCACTTCCCAGACAGTCGGTGTCTCCTGTGGTGTCCCTCAGGGGTCAGTTCTGGGGCCCCTGCTGTTTTCCCTCTACATGCTGCCTTTAGGTCAAATTATTAATCAGTTCAACATTTCTTTTCACTGCTATGCCGACGACACACAGCTTTACATCAGGACTGGAACATCATCATCATCCCTATCTCCGTCTTCACTCACTGTTCTCTCTGCCTGCCTGGAGGAAATAAAGGCATGGATGAATCAGAACTTTCTTCAATTAAACTGCTCGAAGACTGAGGCCATATTGATTGGCACCCCTCACCAGATACAAACATCAACTTTAACAACAATCTCCTTCTCTGGTCAAGACATCCCCCTCTCCACCTCTGTTACAAATCTTGGAATAAAAATGGACTCTCATCTTACATTTGAAAATCACATTAAGCATCTGTTTAAAACCTGCTTCTTCCATCTTCGAAACATCTCCAGACTTCGCCCATCTCTGACTTTTCCTGATGCTGAGAAACTCGTCCATGCCTTTGTCTCCTCCAGGCTCGACTACTGCAACTCCCTGTTTATTGGTATCCCTGGCAAAAACCTTCAGAAACTTCAATACATTCAAAACAGTGCAGCAAGGATTCTGTTGAGAGTTCGTAAATTTGAACATATTACACCCATTCTCCATAACCTCCATTGGCTTCCTGTCACCTACAGAATTCAGTACAAAACTGCTCTCATTACCCATCAATGCTTGCACGGCACTTCACCTGACTATCTAAAGGACATTCTTGCACCATATTCATCCACCCGGTCTCTACGATCACAGAACAGTAATTTCCTTCATATTCCTCGGACCAAATTGAGGACCATGGGAGACCGAGCATTCTGTGTGGCTGCCCCCCGCCTGTGGAACTCCCTCCCTGACGACCTGAGAGCTCCACAGTCACTGGTTGACTTTAAAAGCAGCATAAAGACTTTTCTTTTTAAGCAAGCCTATTCTGCCTCCACATGATTTTATCTTTGATCTTAGTCGATATTATTATTGATTTTATTTGATTTTATCACTTGTTTTATTTTGATCTTTGCTTTGTTACACTTTGTAGCACTTTGAGATTTTTATTAATGAAAAGTGCATTATAAATTGAATTCATTATTATTATTATTATTATTATTATTATTACATCATCTACTTTTTCTTTCCATTTCCAAAAGCCATGTCACTGTAGTAGGAGTGTGGAGTTACATGTCAACTGACTGAAAATGTACCTGTTGAAACAAAGCAAATAAATATTTTTTTTGTCACAGGGCATGGAAAGTTGAGCATGTATTAAAAGTGCATGAGTTATGTATCTAACTATAGGAAATCAAGTGGATGGGATAGGGTTACAAACAATCCTAAAAATATTTTAGCTTATTTGACTTTAACCAGCACAGCACAAAGCAGCTGTAGATGAGTAAAAATCTGTTACTTGTACTTCCTTTTACCTTTGGATGGCACAGTCAGTTTCAAAGTCTCCATCTAAAACACTACACTTACTAAATGTCTTACTTGAAAAAATAAAAAAATCATCCACACTTTAATTAAATACCAATGTGTGCTGCAATCATGAGTGGAAAAACACTGGATGTTAACTTAAGTGAGTCTAGCACCATTTATGTCATAAATAAGTACACAGCTTTTAGAAAATATCCATGATTATAAGCACACTTGTGCACCTATCAATCCACTTAAGGATGGTTATTGTGATTGTTGCAGATGGCACTAAGACAAGCAACAAATTGACTGAATTTAAAAAGTGTCAATAAAATAAAGAAAGATGGGACACATGGTGACAGAGATTATAGCGGACATTGAAAAGGAAGACTTTTGAACAATTAATTTTACAAGTTTAGCCTCTTTGAAGAATTCTAGCAACTCATTTTTCTTAAACATATCTACACCAAATGAAATCAACTAGATTTAGACTGACTTATTGTCCAATAAACACAAGTTTGAAAAGTGAAGGCCCACCAGTAGCCAGGGGCCTCATGTACAAAGACTTGCGTAGATTTCTTACTGAAAAGTCACGTACGGACAAATCCAGAAAAGTGTCCACGCACAAAAAAATCCAGATTTATCAAACTGTGCGTACACCGGAATCCACGCACATTCCTTATGTACAACACAATCAACGTGGAATTCAGCGCACATGAGAGAGTGGCCGACTCCGCCCTTGACACGCCTCCGTATGAATATGCAAAGTCATTCAAATATGCCATGCACGACAGGAATGTCGTCTCTGCTCCATTGCAAATCATGTCGGAACGTGGAAAAAAGAGGAACTTCACGGACTGTGAACAGAAATCACTTCTGAGTGAGGCAGAGAAGCACGGAAAAAGGCTTCATTCGGCACGCACAGTGCAAAACAAACCATCCACTTTTAAATAAGAAGTTGACCAAGCTGATCTAACATGCCTGTATAGCTTAGTGGCGAACGCGCCCGCCCTTCGTCCCAAAGGTCGTGAGATCGACTCCCGCTTGGTACAATGTTTTTATTTTTTCATTCCAGATTTAAAGAACACAGGAAAACTATTGAATGAAACAACAAGAAATAGAACAATACATGAAATGAAAGAAAGCAGACGATTTATTGTTTTGTAAATAGTTTTCATGTGTATTTCAATCTGGAACGAAAAAAAAAAGAAAAACGTTGTACCATGCGGGAGTCGATCTCACGACCTTTGGAACTAAAGGCAAGCGCTTTACCCACTGACCTAAACGTAGGCGTGTTAATACAGCTTGGTTAACTTCTTATTTAAAGAAATTACATCTCATTGTTGTCAATATTGTTGCCACTATCTGGCGCATGCTTTTATATCCACTCATCTAATTGCGTCCATGTGGATGTAATAATCGTTAATCATGTGTGTTTGGTGGGATTTATGATTGTTTTCACATCGTGGACACGGTTTCACAGATCACCTGTAAGTGTCGCCAAAGGAACAATAACCACAGAAACGTGCGTACGCCAACAGGGGAGCAGCCGTGGATTTGTACGTGGAAGCGCAGATATTCCCGTTCATATCAGATTTGATACATACGCCACTTTGCGTGGAAAGTGACGTGCGCAATGTTTTTGTGCGCACGCATGGTTGATACATGAGGCCCCAGTGAAGCTCTCAACTTGACTTCTCTAAATGGTTTTCAGAATCTGTTGGAATCCTGGCAAAAACCAATGCAGATTTGTTCCTGTCTTTGATTCTATACGTTTACCTTATAATGTTTTGCTAGTTTTTTGATACTTTGTTAAAAAAAAAAAAAAAATTTTTTTTTTTTCCCTCTCTTTTGTTTTCTATTGTTTATTGTTTGTTTGTTTGTTTATTGTTTAAGGAAATTCTACCATTGCTGTTCATTGTTCTTTAGTTTTAGCAGGTCGCTTTCGTAAATGAGCCCATGAGGTTCAAAAGATTTACCTGACTAAATAAAGGTTGAATGAATGAATCTTCTTCTTCTTTCGGCTTTTCCCTTTTCAGGGGTCGCCACAGCGAGTCATCCTCCTCCACCTCACTCTGTCCTCTGCATCCTCTGTCCTCACTCCAACTACCTCCATGTCCTCTCTAACTGCATCCATATATCTCCTCTTTGGTCTCCCTCTTTGTCTTTTTCCTGGCAGCTGCATTTCTAACATCCTTCTACCAATATACCCACTGTCCCTCCTCTGGACATGTCCAAACCATCTCAGTCTGGCCTCCCTAACTTTATCTCCCAGTTGTTTAACATGTGCTGTACCTCTGATGATCTCATTCCTGATCTTATCCATCCTTGTCACTCCTAAGGAGAACCTCAGCATCTTCATTTCTGCCACTTCCAGTTCTTTCTCCTGTCTTTTTGTCAATGACACTGTCTCCAGACCATACAACATAGCTGGTCTCACCACTGTCTTGTAAACTTTTCCTTTGACCTTTGCTGACACCTTTTTGTCACAAATCACTCCTGAAACTTTTCTCCATCCGCTCCATCCTGCCTGGACTCTCTTTTTCACCTCTTTACCACATTCCCCATTTTCCTGGACAGTGGACCCCAAGTACTTGAAGTCCTGCACCTTTGTGACCTCTGCTCCTTGTAGCCTCACTGTTCCACTGGCCTCCCTCTCATTCACACACATGTACTCTGTCTTACTACGGCTGACTTTCATTCCTCTTCTTTCAAGAGCATACCTCCACCTCTCCAAGTTCTCTTCCACCTGTTCCCTGTTCTCACCACAGATCACAATGTCATCTGCAAACATCATAGTCCATGGGGATTCCTGCCTGACCTCATCTGTTAGTCGGTCCATCACCAGAGCAAACAAGAAGGGGCTCAGAGCCGATCCTTGATGCAATCCCACCTCCACCTTGAAGCTATCTGTCACTCCCACAGCACATCTCACCACTGTCCTGCTGTCCTCATACATGTCCTGTACCAGTCTAACATACTTTTCTGCCACTCCAGATTTCCTCATGCAATACCACACCTCTTCTCTTGGTACCCTGTCATATGCTTTTTCTAAATCCACAAACACACAATGGAGTTCTTTCTGACCCTCTCTGTACTTCTCTATCAACATCCTCAAAGCAAAGATGGCATCTGTGGTGCTCTTTCTTGGCATGAAACCATACTGCTGCTCACAGATAGTCACATCTTGTCTAAGTCTTGCTTCCACAACTCTCTCCCAGATCTTCATTGTGTGGCTCATCAACTTAATTCCCCTGTAGTTGCTACAACTTTGTACATCACCCTTGTTCTTAAAAATGGGAACCAGCACACTTCTTCTCCATTCTTCAGGCATTTTCTCACCCTCAAATATTCCATTAAATATTTGAGTCAAAAACCTCACTGCCATCTCTCCAAGACATTTCCAAACCTCCACTGGTATGTCATCAGGTCCTACTGCCTTCCCCTTCTTCATTCTTTTCAGAGCTTTCCGGACTTCACCCTCACTAATCTTTCCCACTTCCTGGTCCACAGTTTCTATTACCTCCACTCTTCTTTCTCTTTCATTTGCATTTGCATCTCGCTTATTACACATAAAAACATAGAGCCGATATACATTTTAACAACCCCTGTGTTTCAGTGCTGCTTATCTTGTTGTTAAAACCAGGACTGTGAGACACAAACACTGGACACAAGCTGAGACAAAAATCAGGAGTGAAGAACTCTGCTGTGAAAATTAGAATAAATGGATGTCAATTTCCATGTGGAATTGCTAACCAATGATCCGTTAAGCAGGCCTTTCCACAACAGACAGAGAAAACCTCCTGAATTAGAAGTGTGTGATATTTTAGTTAATTGCACTAACTCTGTCAGCTATCATGGCTTCAGACAAGATCCTCCACTTCTGAGGGTTAAAGGAACTCCTTCACGAGAAACACTGAACAGAAATTACATTTGATATTAATCAATTTTGTGCCTATAAGAGCAAATAAGTTATTGTTTGTATAACTCAAAGTAATTCTTTATTCCAAATTACGTATTGGGGTGTAAGAGTATATAGCTAGTAAACCATGGTTTTGTATGTACTTTGGTTTTATGGTCACAGTTCAGTTTGCATACACTTTTAACTAGAAATAACCCAAAACAAAGACAAACAAACACTTGTTTGTGGGAAGACTTTAATTTAGCAGGTGGTGGACAGTCACCAAAATTTACCAACTGACCAAGTTTTCTAAATGTGATACTGCATTGTATTATTCATCCAATTTGAACTGTAAACTGTTTCCTACAGGTCGTGTCAAAATCCATCATCTTTACCCAATTATTCACTTTTGAGTCATGGAGTCACTGGAGTACATACCCAGCAGTCACTGTGCAAAAGGGACACCCAGGACAGATCTCCAGTCCATCACAGGGACACATAGAGACAAACGAGACAAACAACCATTCACTCTCTCTCTCTCACACCTAGGGACAATTTAGAGTTACCAATCAGACTAAAGCCCTATTCGCACGGGACTAGTTTTACCTAGGGACCACATGCTATTTATAATATTTACGGAGATTGTCTGTGTTGTTAATCCCGTGCAAACCGGCCATGTCAGTAATTTGTAAAGTAAAAATTCCCCAGCAAATTCCCCACCATATGTTGCTGAACTCCGAGGTGCTGTGATAATACTAATCCAATGCAAATAGGCATCTCTGTGATTTGGACAGAAATGCGCAGGATCCGATACGTAATTAGGCTTTTTTGTTGTTGTTTTTGTTTGAGCAAAATCATTTGGGAAAACATAGAACAAGGCTATTTTAAATAAACGCAATGCTCGCTTCAGCTTTTTTTGTTTGTTTGTTTGTTTTTTTTGCTTTGGCTTTTATGCTGCTACTTCCTTCATTGCAGATGACAGCAGATGTGGAGACGTGCGCGTGATCAACTGACCCTTCCATCCATTATATTTACCCGCTTCTTCCGTTTCGGGTAGCGGGAGTCGCTGGTGCCCATGTCCAGCCATCACTGGGGACACCATGGACAGGTCACAAGTCCATTTCAGCTGGCGGGTCAGCGGATGCACGGATGTTCACGTGCGTGGCTGGTGACTGCTGTCCATCTGAGCTTAACGTGGCTTTTTTAACCTCTTAAACCAGACGGTTGGACATCCCTCCTCCTCAACAAGTAGAGTAACACAATTTTATCTTGTTCATTCTTTAGTTTTCTTTAGTGCTGATTCATAAAACCACATCAAAGCCTTAGACCGTCTTGATCGTAACAACACAGCGCATTTAAATCATAACTGGAAGATGTCCATACATTTCAGCTAAATCTCAGGCGAATCCCGTGTGAATGTTGCCACATAAAAAGCAGACGTTGGGGAGTAATTTATTTATTACTCTTGGCCCTTATGTAAAACTAATCCCATGCGAATAGGATTAAACATGCATGTTTTTGGTCTGTGGGAGGAAACCAGGGTACCCGAAGAAAACCCACACATGCACGGAGAGAACATGCAAACTCCACCCAGAGGGGCCCCCAGCCAGGATCTAATCTTGCGACCATCTCACTGAGAGGCAGCTCTTCTACCAACTGCACCACCGTGCCATAAACAAGGTTTGACAAACTCAAAAACTGGCCTTTAATGACACCCTTTAATGTCTCAGCAGTTGTTTTGATTTTATTTTATTTATTTGATAGGGACAGACACACATCGACATAGACAAACTGAGTAAAACAGCAGTCCCATGTTTGCATCATAGTGCAATAGCAACAGCTAATCCGCAGCACTTGTCCCTAGATGGGCTTTTATCCCTGGATGGGCTTTTAAGAAGGAAAAATATATATACACGAATAAAAAATAAAAAAAAGAATAAACAAATAAAATTAAATAAAAAAAATCTAAAAATTGAAGTGGTAGTCCTTAAAAATAGCACAACATAAGGGATACAAAACAGAGAAATGTAATATGTCAAAAATGGGTACATTTCTGTTTTTGACATAACCAGAGTTTTGTTTGCTTTTTAAACATATTGAAACTGGTTGTGGATTTTATAATAGCAGGAAGAGAGTTCCAAACTGTAGATCCTCTCACCGACAGAGAACCTTGTGCGAAAGTGGTTCTTCTAAAGGGGACCTTACAATTTCCATGCAAAGCCGCTCTGGTAGATCTGCTATTGCCGTGCAGTCTCTGTATGCAATCACTTAATGGTGTAGGTGCAAGTCCATTTAAACACTTAAAAATCAATTTTAAAACATTATAATTTATAAAATTTGTAAAATCCAGAATGTTATATTTGCTCAAAATAGGACAATGATGGAATCTAGTTGGCTTTTGGTATAGAACCTTTAAGGCCCGATTATAGAGACTAGCTAAAGGTTTGAGTGTAGAACAAGTGGTCTGGGACCAGACAGTAGATCCATAGGAGAAATGTGAGAGGATCAGTGAGTTTAAAAACATCTCTGCACAGTGAGGTGTCAAACAATGTCTAATAATTTTAAAACAGTTTATATTAGATCTAACAGTTTTGCAGATTTTATCAACATGGCTCCTAAAATTTAACTGGGCATCCAGAATAATTCCTAAATATTTTTCTTGTGGTACTTGCTCAATGGAGTCACCATTGATTTGGATATTTAAGGATTGTGATGGCGTTGTCTTAATTGAAAAGCAAATACACTTTGTTTTCTTTGTATTTAGAGTTAAGCAAGAGTCCTTTAGCCATGGGGCGGCCATGGCGTAGTGGTAATGGCAGTCGTCCCCCGATCGGAAGGTTGGAGGTTCGAATCCCGGTTCCCCACACCATGTGTCGTTGTGTCCCTGGGCAAGACACTTAACCCCGAGTTGCTCCCGGTAGGACTGGAAAGGCGCCTTGCATGGCAGTCTGCCGCTACCGGTGTATGAATGTGTGTATGAATGGGTGGATGGTTGGTATTGTAAAGCGCTTTGGGGCCCCTCATAGGGGGTTGGAAAGCGCTATATAAATAAGCTCCATTTACCATCCATTTACCATGATGATATCCTCTGCAGGCTGTTTTGTAGTTTTTCACTGACTGCAATAATATTTTTGTCCGATGTGTATATAACGGTGTCATCAGCAAACATTTGCAAATTGACTTCAGGACAAACTTCATCTGTGTGTCGGTCTGTATATGGAAGTCCCACAGTATTTTAGCCCTTCCATTCTCCACCCCCTTTGGTGACATCTCCAGGACCTCCAGTCCATACTCAGCCCATTATATTATTCCAGCCACTTGATTCTGGTGTTCCATGTTTTGGTTGCTTGGATCTTACAATCTGCCATGATTATACTGTAAATGTTTATTTATTTTTAAACAAATTATTTCGGCTGCTCCCTTCTTCAGGGGTCGCCACAGCGAACTAAGTCGCAAAAAGACTTGGTGATTATTTTTACGCCAGATGCACTTCCTCTTGCAACTACAGACCACCAAGCTACCACAGCCCTCTGTGTGGAGCAGAGAGCTGTCATCTAGGATGCCCAGGGGAGCAGATGGTGGGGGTTAAGGGCCTTGCTCAAGGGCCCAGAGTGGGGCAAATATGAGAGTGGAGGCAGATGTGGGTGTTTCACTTTTCCCACCTGCATTTTTTTATGTTGTTGGTCCGGGGGAGTTGAACCAGCGACCTATCAATCAGAGGCTCACCTGCTCTAACCTCTGTGCCACCACAAACCCAACATTTATATACACATATATATGTATATGTACATATTTATAAACACACAGAATTAAAACTGTATTTTCAGAAGTGAATTTATGAAATATGCTGGTGAAGATTCTCAGTCGTCCAGGACATGATAAAATCAAAAAAGGCGTTCATTACTAGATCAACTGGACTTTATTTGTTACAGAAGACGTTTCGACCTCTATCCAGAGGGCTTTGCGTGACTCCTAAGACTGTTATAACTCCACGCGCACTAGGGATGGGAATTGAGAACCGGTTCTTTAGAGTTCAATTCTCTGGAATTGTAGGCTGCTTGTCTTAACAATTCAGTTTATCGGTTCTCGGAGTCGTTCTTCTGACTCGTTCTACTGACTCGACGTGGTGACGCATTTACGTGATGACATCACAGACATGCGCCGTATCAACATGGCGTCAAGGAAAAAGCGAAGACGAAACCAGGTCTACTTGCAACACATGCTAAGCGTGGATTACAATAAAGGGCGGAAATACTTCTAACATGCAGAGAGAAGCATTTGAGCACTCAGCATGAGGTGAGTTTGTACAAATGTACCGTCTTTAACACGCTGCTTCGTGACGCTGCTTCGTGGTGGTGGAAGCGGAGCTAACAAGCTAGCATCCTGTTTTAAATGTTGCAGCACGTAACGTTAAACTCCTCCAGTTCCTGTCACTTGTTACTTTTTTGCTTTACTGCTTCCACTGTGTTGTATAAATAATCTCCATCTCATGTAATAACATTTAGCTGACGAGGATTGCCGGAGTCTGGCTGGCTCAGAGGCTGTTGCTAGCACACTTAGCTTTCAGGATGACGATATTAACACACAACAGACCTAAAAATGCCACCGTAGAAATGGGAGCAAAAACAAAAGTGTTGTTTTATATTTTTGTTCAGTGTGTTTCATTGTAGCCTCTTTCTGTTGTGAGAGCTTTTTTTGCTGCTCAGTGTTTTTAATGGTGAATTTCTTCTGAAGCTGGCAGAGCTGGGAGACGAAGAGGGAGGCAGAAGAGGATGAAGATGATAACTATGTAAGTTTTGTTTTTTGTAATGAAAGATGATAGATTGCATGGATTATTACACTATTTATTTTAAAATTGAAACTTGTGCTGCTGGCAGAGCTGGAGAGGCGCAGAGGGAGAGACACAGAGGGAGGCAGAAGAGGATGAAGATGATAACTGTAAGAGATAAACACTTAACGTGTCATCAATAGGTAAGGGATATAATACTTGTCAGTTTGCTGACCAGTACAATATTCCTAAAGAAGATGGAGCAGATTTGATCTGACCCAAA
>JBBPBX010019347.1:10611-36451 GCA_038048925.1 Garcialebias charrua | reverse complement strand
GCGCCACGCGCGGGGGGCGCACGGTGGTCGGCGCGGGGCACGGGGGGGGGGGGGTTGAAGCCGCTTTATTTTAATTTAACCAATTTGTGTCGTTGCATTTAATTTGTTTTAAACTCAGAATATTTTCTAAATAACGAAATATGAGTTATTAGTGAAGAAATTCCGTCTGGATGACAGCAGACCGACTGCTCCTAAAATATACGACAGCTCTGGACCACACGTAAATTTTGTTCGTATCTGAAAAAAATCTTAGGATACGAAAACATTGTTGAATGCCACAAATGATCCTAAATCACTCGTACGCACAGTTTAAGAACAAATCTGTGCGTACGAACGGTTCGTGCATGAGGGCCAATGTTCCTTAAGAGTGATTCTTGGCCTGCCATTGTGTATCTGTTCCTTCCTCTCAAACCCAGCTGGTTGAAGCAGGTGGCGTCTTGTCTGGTTCTGCTAAAGGTTTCTTCCTCATGAGGAAGTTTTTCCTTTCCACTGTCGCCTTCATGCTAGCTCAAGATGAGAGTCTGTGATGAAGTTAAACTCAAAACAGTCTGCTCCTCAGATAAATACTGTAATATTAAATTATATATTTATGAATGTTTTATTTTCAGTGCCCTGAGATGACTTCTGTTGTGACTTGGCCCTATTTAAATAAACTGAATTGAATAGTATTACTTTAACGCCTATTCAAGTTTTTTTGCAAAATGCATTTATACAAATATGCTAACATTACTGAAGACTCTGCACAGCAATCGTTCATCCAATGCCAGCACAGACATGAAAGCTAAAATGATCAATGTGCAGGTATTAAAACATCACAGTACCATCTGCATTTGTTTGAATCTGTTCAGTGACAGTTTGTACAAGCCAAGAGAGAAAAACAACATCATGTGTAATCATGCTCCAAAGTGTACAAGCTGCTTAGAGCATTTAGTAATACGCTTTCATTTGTTGTTGCGCTGACTGAAACCTAAAAGGAGCAGGAAGCAAATGATTGGAGCGATGACTTTGTGCAGTGTTAGTGACATGTGTGAACGAGCCAAAAATCACAATTATTGTCATGATTTAGGACAACAAAACAAGAATGAAAAAGCACTGGAGCATTAAAATAAAGCATGAAACATATTCTGACACTTAAAAGGTGATTTTTACACAGAAATCCTGAGGCATCCATGACTGGCAAATTGGATTAATTAAGACTGTAATAAATAGGAGGAGGAGATTGATGCTCATGTAGAAACACAGAATGGTAACTACCGTAGGTTTATTTCATTAATTTTAATGATAAATAAAAGCCCAGCATTCCCTAGAGCAGGGGTGTCAAAGTCAAATACACCGAGGGACAAAAAAAACAAATTTGCTACAAGCCAAGGGCCGGACTGGTTCAATGTTTATTATAAGGGGGTGATATAAGAATTGTTTTTCTTCTTTCTGCACTCTTTTCATTCAGTGTTTTCTTTTTGATGAATTTGTTTTATTTGTCTCTTTTAAACAAATGAATATATGAATTAAAGAAAAAATTTAATTGCTTTACATCTGCTAAGTTCATGGCATAAATCAACACAGACATGTTCCTGCTTTTAGTATTTTACATTGTTTTATAATGTAGCTGTTTATGTTTCTTTTTGTTTTTTAAATACAGTTTTCTTATGATTTTTAATTAATATGCTTTTTTATGATTGTTTACTGTTGGCTGCAAGTATCAAGCTGAAATCCTTCATTTTCTACAGCTGATAGCTGTTGGTCATTAATTATGATGAAGTTTAGCAACTTCTCGGTGAACATTTGAGCTCTGTGGCTTCAGCTGTGTGTTTTTCTTGTTCAATCCGGGGCGGGCGCTCTGATTTTGGTCAACCGCTCTCCGCCTGTCCCTCCTACGAGACGGTCAGATAGCGGGTCGGACTGGACGCAGCTGGCCGCGGTCGGTCTCCCTGTTTCGGTTCAGCAAGAGTGACATCCCACTGAAGCCCCAGAGCTTGAATGTCCAACGTAAAACTAACTTGACTGCGGTTTAATGTGGCACTATGGCTCTGCAGACATTGCACGTTGCTGTCTTGTGGTGTTTAGTGTAAAATACTTCCACACAGCGGACATGTCACGATGAAAAGTTGGCTAGCTGTTAGCTAAAGTGCTAATCACAGTCCGCACGCTGTAGCTGGCTGCAAACTATGGAATGGATTTCCTGAATGTGACGTGAGGCGGGTCTTATTACTCTGGGTTCACGAGACACGACTCCGGATCGGCCCCATCCCTACTACCGTTGCATTGTGGGGAATGTAGTGTTGGTGCGTGCAAAACACCAGCGGGCGGCTGTGGCCTGCGGGCCGGTTCTAATAGTAATTAAATATCATCCAGGGGGCCATAAATAATTTGCGGGCCGGATCTGGCCGGTGGGCCTTGACTTTGACATATGTGCTCTATAGGAATGAACGAACATCTCATAGTCTTTCATGCCAAAGTTGTAAACTAAGACCACCTTATGATAAGTAGAAGTCAAATAAATTAGTCAAACCTTGTAAATCTTATTTGTGATGTCAAGTGAGACATGGTAGACCAATTGAGAATGACTCTCAGCTACTACCACACAAATCTTAGCTCAATGTCTGTAAATTTGACTGAGTTATAGCCATTTATGCGTTTGCTAATGTCAATTAGCTGTGTCAGCCATCTTGTTGACTTCAACTGTTTATCTGTTGCTAACACAAAGACACAAACATGTAATCTTCCAATAGTGAGTGATGATAAATCTTTTACACAAATTTTAATAAAATAACCTGCACATTTTTGTTGTATTTCAAACCTTTTGATTCATATTTTCCCACTCAGGCTGCAGGTTTACGTGTGGTTCCTAGAGTGTTTTAAAGTAAAACGGGAGGAAGATTTTTCAGTTATCAGGCTCCTCTCTTGTAGAACCAACACCCAGTTTCTGCCTGTGAGCCTGACTGTCAACTTAATATTGTCACATTTGAAAAATCGTATAGTTATTTATTTTTTATTTTTTTTAAATCCTGAGTCCCTTTTGGGTCAAGGTTCTTTATTGTCATTCGCATCACATGTGATACATGAGGTGGAATGAAATTGTGTACTCAAGGTCCCAGTTACACCCCAAAATAGCAAAAATATAACGTATAAAAAGAAACAGAATTGAAGGATTTTGCTGCTCCCCATGATCTTTTATTGGTAAAAGTACTTTTAAACCAGAACCCAGAATATTGAAATTGAAAAGACTGAGACAAAGGTCGTTTTACAGACGTGTTGGGAAAACCAGGGACTGGAGGATCAGTAAAAAAAGAGGTGAGTTCAGGAGATCCATAAGATTTGGTGGATATTTGGTGATATATATCTATCAGGTTTGGTTTTAACGTCGACCCCAAATAGCAAACCAAGGAAGTAAGGACACAAGGCAGGGCAAAAGGTTAGTGAGTTTATTTACAGTGCAGACAGAAAGTATTCGAGCAGCTGCAAAGGAAGGGGAGAGAGTTTGTGAGTATATATCTGTAGGTAATATGATGGTTTTGAATCTTGAGTTGAAGAATTGAAATTCTTACTTTGTTTTGCAGGAGGTGTTCTGGAGGAGAGTAGAAGAAGGGATTCCTGGGGTTGCAACCAGTGGAGAGAGAGAGAGTCCCGTTGGAGAGAGGAGCTGGTGAGCTGGACGGTGTAATAATCCATAGAGGATGAGACCCGTGGATGAAGACGTCTTAGAGAAGACCAGAGGAGTCAGGCCCATGGAAGGTCCGAATGGAAGAAGATGTCCCAGCACTGAAGAGGTGTCTGGCAGCTGCTTAAATAGGTGAGTCAGCAGTCCTCCTCAGACTGGCAGCAGGTGTGGTGAGTTGAGTGATTGGCTGTGGAATGAAGAGTGACAAACAGACAGAAAAACCAGGAATCCCACAGTGCCCCCCCTCAAGGATCGCCTCACGGCGATCGAAGTCTCTTGTCAGGGTGAGCCCTGAAAAAAGAGGCGATGAGACCCGGGTCCAAAATGCGGGACCTAGGGACCCAGGAGCGTTCTTCAGGACCGTAACCCTCCCAATCCACCAGATACTGAACGCCTCGGCCCCGGCGTCGCACATCCAGGAGACGGCTGACGGTGAAAGCAGGAGCGCCGTCAATCAATCGGGGGGAGGAGGAAGACCAGTCGCGGGCTGGAGAGGGCTGGTGGCAACAGGCTTGACGCGGGATACGTGGAAGGTCGGGTGTATCCTCATCGACGGCGGGAGCTGGAGTCTCACCGCCGACCTGTTGATCACCTTCACTACAGGGAAAGGACCGATGAACCTAGGCGAGAGCTTCCGAGGAGTGTCCTTCAAAGTGATGTCCTTGGTGGAGAGCCATACTTTCTGGCCTATCCTGTAATTGGGAGCCCTGGAGCGGTGCCTGTTAGCAAAACGTTCATTCTGCTCAGAAGTCCTCGCCAGAGCCGCCGTCGTCTGGCGTCAAACCCGACGACAGCGTCTGATGTGGAGGTGGATCGAGGGAACGCCCACATCAGCCTCCTGCGAAGGAAAAAGAGGAAGAGAGAATCCCAAGACCACCTCGAATGGAGACTGTCCAGTGGCCGTCAAGGTCTGGGAATTGTGGGCATATTCAATCCACGGAAGATGCTTGCTCCAGGAAGACGGGTTGGAATTGATCACACACCGCAGGATGGCCTCCAGATCCTGGTTGCATCTCTCCATCTGCCCGTTGGATTGCGGGTGGTAACCCGAGGAGAGACTGACGTGTGCCCCAAGCGTAGCACAGAACTCCCGCCAGACCTGGGAGACGAACTGTGGGCCACGATCAGACACAATGTCCTGAGGAATGCCATGGAGGCGGAAAACGTGTTCCGTGACGACCTGGGCAGTCTCAAGAGCAGACGGAAGTTTAGGAAGCGGTAAGAAATGCGCAGACATTGAAAAACGATCAACAATGGTGCAAATGACAGTGTTACCATTGGAGACCGGAAGACCGGTGATGAAATCCAAGGCGATGTAGGACCAAGGACGGTTGGGGATTGAGAGAGGCAGGAGGAGACCAGCGGGGGGCTGGTTGTTGTGTTTGTTCCGAGCGCAGACAGGATAGGCCGAGACAAACTCCTTAACGTCCTTCTGAAAAGTTGGCCACCAGAAGGACGCTTTGGTCAGGTGGAACATTTTTTTCATTCAACCTTTATTTATACAGGCTAGCCTCGTTGAGTCACGGGGACTCATTTACAAGAGGGACCTGTCTCACTCACACCAAACAACCATCCACTCTCTCACTCACACCTAGGGTCAATTTAGAGTCACCAATCAGCCTAACATGCATGTTTTTTGGTCTGTGGGAGGAAACCGGAGTACCCGGAGGAAACCCACGCATGCACGGGGAGAACATGCAAACTCCACCCAGAAAGGCCCCCGGACCGGGATTTGAACCGGCAACCTTCTCGCTGAGAGACAGCAGTTCTACCAGTTGTGCCACCGTGCTGCCCATCCCATGCGCCGGATGCCGAGGTAACAGGAGAACCGGGTAGTGTGGAGCCAGACCAGAACTTTGCTCACCATGGAGGCAGGAACGAACAATCTCCCAGAAGGACCCGAGCCGGGGTCAGATTCGGTTCTTTGGGCCTCCAAGATATCTTTCTCTATTGGCCAAGTCACAGCACCCACCATGCAACAAGATGGGAGGATGTCGTCCGGAGTCTCGGGACCCTTGACCGAGAAAAATTGTCGAGAAAGGGCATCTGGCTTGACATTACGAGATCCTGGAATATAGGAAATCGAGAAATTGAATCGAGCAAAAAATAAAGACCACCTAGCCTGTCGGGCGTTGAGTCTCTTTGCTCCCTGAAGATAGGCCAGGTTCTTGTGGTCTGTACAGACGATGAAGGGAAGTTCAGAACCCTCCAACCAGTGTCTCTATTCCTCCAAAGCAAGCTTAATGGCCAACAGTTCACGGTCACCCACGTCGTAGTTGGCCTCAGCAGATGACAGGCGACGGGAGAAGAAGGCACACGGGTGGAGTTTCCAATCATCGGACGACCGTTGTGAAAGGACCGTCCCGACTCCGGCGTCAGAGGCGTCGACCTTAACAATGAATTGTTTCGAAACATCTGGATTAGACAAGATAGGAGCTGTGGAGAAAAGATGTTTCAGGGTAGAAAAAGCAGTTTCAGCTTCAGCAGTCCAGGCAAACTGTACACGGGTAGAGGTGAGTTGTGTGAGAGGGATGGCCACCTTGCTGTAGTTCCTAATAAAGCGCCTGTAAAAGTTGGCAAACCCCAGGAATTGCTGTAACTGTTTCCTATTAGAAGGTGCAGGCCAATCCACCACAGCTGCAGTTTTGTCCAGGTCAGACCTCACCTGTCCTCTCTCAAAGATAAATCCCAAGAAGGTGACAGAAGATTTGTGGAACTCACACTTTTCGGCTTTAACAGCTGGTTTTCCAATAATCATTGAAGGACCGCTTTGACGTGTCGAGTGTGTTGTGTCTCATTTTTGGAGTAGATCAAGATGTCATCTAGGTATACAAAAACAAAGACTTGAAGAAAATCCCATAGGACATCGTTAACAAGAGCTTGGAAAACTGCCGGGGCGTTAGTCAACCCAAAGGGCATGACCAGGTATTTGAAATGTCCAAGAGGTGTTTTAAAGGCAGTTTTCCATTCATCCCCTTTGCGAATACGGACCAGATGATAAGCATTGCGAAGGTCAAGCTTTGTAAAGACAGTTGCACCTTGTAGCTGTTCATGAACAGATTCCATAAGAGGAAGTGGATATTTGTTTTTGATAATGATCTGATTCAGACCCCGATAGTCGATACACGGACGGAGGGTTTTGTCTTTCTTTTAGACGAAGAAAAAACCTGCCCCAAGTGGAGATGTGGATGGACGGATAATACCAGATTTAAGAGACTCTTCAATATACTCTGTCATGGTCGCCTTCTCAGGGCCTGAGATGTTATCCAATCTACTAGGAGGTAGTGGAGCACCAGCAAGTAAATCGACTGCGTAGTTGTAGAGTCTGTGATGAGGTAAGGATAATGCTTGTTGTTTGCTAAAAACCGGTGCCAGAGAGTGGTAAGTGGTGGGCACGTTGGTTAGGTCGATCTTTTCTTTTACCAATGGAGGAGGTGAACTGGGAGAGACGGCTGAATGGAGACATTTTAAAGAACACTCCACCCCCCATCTTTCAATTCTGTTCTCTGTCCAGTTAATACATGGATTGTGAGTCTTTAACCAGGGGTATCCTAGTATGAGTTGAGACGTGGGCGAGTCAAAAACAAAAAACTCACCACACTCCCTGTGATTTCCTGAGACAACAAATTTAATCTTTAATGTTTTCAAAGAGATGGACGAAATGTGTTGTCCCGTGATGGCAGTGACAGGAATGGATGGGTCCAAACCGGTTGTGGGAATCTGTAGTTTGTCCACTAGATCTCTGCTGATGAGGCTCTGTTCTGCACCACTGTTCTGCACCAGAGTCGAGTAATGCCTGCATGGGATGATTAACAGAGTTCAAACAGAGAATCACAGGCAAGGACAAGTTTTTAGGAGAAAGAGAAGTTGTACCCACCAGTATCCCCTTACCTACTAGCGGGCGTTGGCTTTTAGCAGTAAACTACATGTTTTTACTGCGTGTCCTTGCTTTCCACAATACATGCATGCTTTGGCCTCATGACGTCGCTGTCGCTCCTCAGGGGTAATTCGGTCTTTCCAATTTGCATCGGCTCCGCTTCGGGAAAAGACTCGGGAGCTGTGAGGGCGGAACTTCCGGAAGCGAGAGATTCACTGGAGTTGAAGTCATCCTCAAGTTGGCTCTCTCGAACACGGTTGTCAACGCGGATGGCCAAGGCAATTATGTCGTCTAGGTCGGAAGGAATCTCCCCAGTAATTAGCTTGTCTTTTATCTGGTGGTTTAGAGCTTTAATGAATGCGCTACGGAGTGCTGTTCCTCCCCATCCGGACTCCTCAGCGAGGATGCGGAAGTGTATTGCAAACTTCGCCACCATTTCCCCTCCCTGGCGTAAGGTAAACAGTTTTTGGGCCGCTTCCTCCTGTTGGAGAGGGTGGTCAAACACCTGGAGAAAGTTCTTCAAAAACATGGAGTAAGACAAGCGGTCGACGGGACGTCGGCGGAGGAAGGCTTGTGCCCATTGGAGCGCCTCACCCTTCAGTGCACTTATAATGTAAGTAATGCGAGCAAAGTCAGAGTCGTAGGTAATTGGAGCTCGTTTAAAAGCCAACTCGCATTGGAGAATGAAGCCGCCACATTTTCGTGTGTTACCTTCAAAAAACTCTGAAGGACGAACGTCTGGTTCCTTACAAGGAACTTCATTTGGTTTTGTTTGGGTTGACAACTCCTTCTGTAGAGAAGACACCATGCTCCCCAGTTGCAGTAGGTTCTTTTGGGTGGTTTGCAGCTGTGTGACAATCTGCTGTAATGTTGACCCAAACTGGCCCCTTACTTCCTCAGTCGTGCCTGGGGGGTCCATTGGCTGGGACATACTATCAGGTTTGGTTTTAACATCAACCCCAAATAACAGACCAAGGAAGTAAGGACACAAGGCAGGGCAAAAGGTTAGTGAGTTTATTTACAGTGCAGACAGAAAGTACTCGAGCAGCTGCAAAGGAAGGGGAGAGAGTTGGTGAGTATATATCTGTAGGTAATATGATGGTTTTGAATCTTGAGTTGAAGAATTGAAATTCTTACTTTGTTTTGCAGGTGGTGTTCTGGAGGAGAGTAGAAGGAGGGATTCCTGGGGTTGCAGCCAGTGGAGAGAGAGAGAGTCCCGTTGGAGAGAGGAGCTGGTGAGCTGGACGGTGTAATAATCCACAGAGGATGAGACCCGTGGATGAAGACGTCTTAGAGAAGACCAGAGGAGTCAGGCCCATGGAATATCCGAATGGAAGATGTCCCAGCGCTGAAGAGGTGTCTGGCAGCTGCTTAAATAGGTGAGTCAGCAGTCCTCCTCAGACTGGAAGCAGGTGTGGTGAGTTGAGTGATTGGCTGTGGAATGAAGAGTGACAAACAGACAGAAAAACCAGGAATCCCACAATATTGGCTTCCTCTAGGATCGATTTTTAGAAAACATGGCATCTCCTTTCATTGCTACGCTGATGATTGCCAAATCTATGTGCCTTTGAGGCGAGTTGATGCCTGGTCCATTAAACCTCTTTTATCGTGTCTTGAGGATCTTAAACCTTGGATGGCTCTAAACTTCCTGCATTTTAATGAAAAAAAAACTGAGGTAAGTACTTGTTTTTGGACAGTGGAGCTTGTTTGAGCCCTCTAGTTGACTTAGACCCCCTGACAATGTACGTAAAATCTACAGTTACCAATCTTGGTTTTAAGATGGACAGTGATTTTGAACTCAATAGTCAAATAAGGGCCACAGTAAAGTGGTTTTTATCATGTAAGAAAATTGGCAAAGGTGAAACCTATTCTTTCACGGCAACAGTTCGAAACAGTAATCCATGCCTTCATTTCATCACGGCTGGATTACTGTAATTCTCTCTATGTTGGAGTCAGCCAGTCCTCACTTGCACGTCTGCAGCTGGTGCAAAATGCTGCTGCACGACTTTTAACTGGAACACGCAAAAGAGAGCACATCACACCTGTCCTGGCTTCTCTCCACTGGCTGCTCGTGTATTTTAGAGTTCATTTTAAAATTATTTTGTTTGTTTTTAAGGTTTTAAACAGCCTTGCCCCCCCTTATTTGACAGAGCTTCTACACCATTACACTCCATCCCGGTCACTCAGGTCTGCTGACCAGCTGCTCCTGGTCATTCCAAAGAGTAAGAGGAAGCTTCGAGGAGACAGGGCCTTCTCTGTTAGTGCCCCTAAGTTATGGAACGCTCTGCCTTTACACATTCGACAGGCCCCCTCACTGTCCATTTTTAAAACCCATCTGAAAACTCATCTCTACTCATTGGCCTTCAACCCAACTGAGACTTGATTTTACTTCATTTTTATTGGTATTGATTTTACCTGTTTAACTTGTCATTTTATTGTGTTTTAAATTGAATTTTTAGTTCACTTGTGTTAGTTTTGTAGCTCTGTTTTTATGCTTTCTTTTATCTTGTTTGTAACTGATGTTCATCACTTTGTTTCAGCTGAGGCTGTGTTAAAGCGCTTTATAAATAAAGCTGATGATGATGATGATATAACATATCTTACTTGGTGTGTCTGATTCCAGACTTGGAGGTTAACCAGTTGGACTTGGGGAACTGTGCTCAGGTGGGTATCGTCGTATACTGGGAGTTTGAGAGCAGGCAGGCCGATAGAGAAAGTCTGAATTGTTATGCAGATCCCTCCAACCAATATCTCCACTCTTTTAAAGTAAATTTAATGGCAAGAATCCAACAACGTTCATAAATAATAATAATAATAAAATAAATGTCACATTTTGTCATCTGTGTATGTTTCCCATACAAGACGAAATTCGTCTCTGCATTTAACCCAACCACCACCAGGTGGTGCAGTGGGCAGCCATAGTCAGGTCATCTGGACGGTTTCTTTTTTTTTGTTTGTGCTGAGACGTTTCGCCCTCCATCCAGAAGGCTTCATCAGTCTGAGGAAACACCAGCATAACTGTTTTTTCCCCCCACTTTGGAGTAAGCTGTTGGGGGGGAAATCAGTTTTGTTTGGTGTTTCCTCAGACTGATGAAGCCTTCGGCATGGAGGGCAAAACGTTTCAGCACAAAAAAAAAAGAAACTGTCCAGATGACCTGACTGAACATTGTTGGATTTTATACCTGGATTATTGAGCATGGACTTTGGTGTTCCTTAGATAAACTTCTTGGCATATCATAAGGTGCTGCGATTTGAAAACATCCCAGCTGACTGTTGTTAACTTTCAATCTGGATTCAAATTAAATGTGTGATTTGATCTTTTTTTTTTGTACAGTAACCTGGGTTGACTTTTGCCATCCATTGGTGTTACATAAATAAACTAAACTGATTTCTCTAAAATGAGTTTGTGTGTGTATGAAACTGTTTGGGCAGAGATTACAAATAGGAATCTAGCATTAAAATCCTACATTACCTCCCTCTGACACAGGCAGCAGCTGTAACAAACACAATGTTGACATTTGTTTTATTTAAAAAAATATATAAATAAAAAAGAACGAGGTGGCTGAATGGAAACGAAGACCTTCCTGTTATCAGAGTGGGCACAGGCTCTGTCGGTCTAAAGTTGTAAAATCCTCTCCAACTACCGCCATGACTTCTCAGATCCTCGAGGTCAGAGGTCTGCAACCTGCGGCTCCGGGGCCACATCTCTGCTCCTTGGTCTGCGGCTCCTTGAAGCTTTGACCAAACATAAAGCAAAATGTAAACTTTTTGGGCTTTATACCCACAGTAAAAAGAAATGACAAGTTTTAGCTAATTTTCTGCAAATGTTTTAATTGAATTACTAAAAGGAGGGGAAAATAATGTGGATTAGCTTCGACAACTTCATGTATCCCACTTCCGGCCTTACAGTTGGATCTTTCTCTCAAATCCACCAGAAATTTTTTGGAAGACCTTTAAGACAATTGCCTGGAGAAATATAGTGACTAATTAATTAAGTACTTAATTCATTTGTTACAGATAGATCTAATTAAAGTTAAAGTCAATTAAAAAAGTTTTAAAATTAAATTATTAAGTCAAAATTACCTATCCAACAAAAAGGCCTAATGTTCAGACAGACTAAATTCATGTTTTATTACTTTAAAGTGGGATACATAGTTATTTTTATTTTTCTAAAATTAAAAGGAAGACTTGCATAAACCTGCAGAGTTCAGGGTTCATTTTTTGGGAGGGTCAAACTGGTATGAAACGTATATTTATCCCCTTGTTTACATGAATGTGGTCTTTTCTTTAGCCCTAAAATGTAAAATTATTAATGTTAAAATCCATTATATGATTTTTGTTTTATTAACTGGCTGAACCCCACCACCACCATACAAATTTGACGTGGCCCATGAGCCACCAGTTGATAATGACTGTTGTAGCAGATTTTGCGGCTCTAGACACATTTTGTTTAGTAAATGAAGGGTAGAAATGGCTCTTTTGATTTAAAAGGTCGCTGAC
Organism: Garcialebias charrua; assembly: GCA_038048925.1. Taxonomy (NCBI): domain Eukaryota; kingdom Metazoa; phylum Chordata; class Actinopteri; order Cyprinodontiformes; family Rivulidae; genus Garcialebias; species Garcialebias charrua. Next base: position 24,416 of record JBBPBX010019347.1, on the reverse strand, counting down.
CCCTGCTCTGGGTAAACATCTTTGAACACAACCTCTGACCTGCGCCAATATGCATTATGGGACAACACCGATCAATATGAACGACGTGATGTGCACTCCTTCAAAATATGTTGGGCCTTTAATTTTACAAGCTTTAAAAACAACAAGCTCTGAATTATGTCGAAAGAAGAAGTCCAACACTTCGCCCAAAGCTACTGTTTTATCAACTCATCCATTTTTTATGCTGTTGCTGTTTTTGAGTAATTTCCCCCAAAGCGTCAAAAACACCGGGACATAACTCTGGAAAGTCAATAACCTCCCGAGTTATTCTGCGGCACAGCGTGGGTTTTCTTTGCACTTCATGCGCATCCTGAACGCCCCTCATCTGAATCCTGCACATGCTCAGCAAGAGCCCCGCGATTAGCATGTAGGCCCGGCAGAAAAGCCCGCGGCCGGAAGGGTGCAGCTGTTTCTACTGTAAGCTACTTATGGACGACTTGTCGGAGTGGAGTCGTTAATTCATTCCTCCCTGCTCGACCCCTTGGAGACTCACGCTGTAAAAAGGATGCAAATGTTCGCAGAGACAAAGAGTTCACGACCTTTTGAATTTAAGGTCACATTTTTAATTGGCTTCCATCCAGCTCATTGAGATTTGAATCAAGATCCCTTGTTCTGTCTGAAGTTTTTTTATTTGCGGTCTTTCTCATTGTTGTCTTCCTCGGTAAACGAAACCTGAGTGCCTTTTTGTCTCCTTTAGATTTAAACTAACTGCAACACTTTGGCGCATGCTTCAGATTAAACACCATTATCATTAATTCCAAAGTCTCTAATAGAATAAAATATTGTGGCAGTTGCCAAGAGACTGCTGCTTGCTTTATAAGGCAAAGATGCTTTCTAAGAAAGAAAGATACAGTAATGATTTTCTATGAGCGTCAACATGTAGAAACGTACAGACGGGCATTTGAGCAGTTTGCACCCCTCAAGCTATTCTCTAACGCTCAGTTATCGAAGACACCACTGACTTAGCAGCTCGTCACTGCAACTCTATTGTAAATACCGTACTTTCCGGCTTAAAAGTCGCACCGCCCTATATGTTGCATTAGTCCAATTATGTCCAATAAAGTGGAAAAATCCAAAAACGTGTCGCACCGCCGTATATGTCGCATCTATTACGCGTCAGCGGTGACAACCCGGAAATGTGGGTCAGTGTTTTGCCCAAAATGGATTGGCTACGAAATGGCCACAGGAGCGTGCACGGTAGGACTTTAACAAGATTAACACTTGAAAACAATTATTTGTTTGCTGAAAATTATAGCAAAGATGTGTCTGAGCTGAACTTTTCCTTAATAAATGCACGTACCGGTCAAATCAGCTGAATTAAAAAAAATAGTTTTGCTACGTCTGTGCTGCGAAAGCGTGCACGCGCAGCGAGCGGATACGCTTCATTTCTTTAAAATTTAACAAGATATACACCTTAAAAAATATATGTTTGCTGACATTATAGCAAAAGTGTTTCTGAGCTGAACTTTTCCTTTAAAAATTAACGTAATGTTCAAATCAGCTGGATTTAAATTGTTTCGCTTTGACGGTCTTCCAAACGTGCGCGCGCTGCGAAAATAAATTATAAATAAATCGAATTTTAGCTCAAACATCTCCTAAAGCTAATCAGTTGTAAATGTCCATCCAATGATTACTTTCTGTAAGTTTCATCAAAATCTGTCGTGTGGTTCTTGAGCTATTTTGCCAACAGTAAAACTGAGCTAACAATGGTTCAAACCTCCAGAGAGCAGGAGGCAGTGGTGCGACAGAGTGAGCCTGACCAGAGGAGGCTGCGGTCGGACACATGAGCTGGGGACAGTCGGTGGACCCTAGCGGCCGAAAGTGGTACTGCTCCATTTTTTCGTCAGAATGAATGGAAACGGTCATATTTCAGCCCAAAATTGGTTTAAAAATACAGTATGGGGAAAAATCCCTAAATATGTCGCTTCGCCGTATAAGTCGCAGGACATGAAAATTAGTTTAAAAATGTGACTTATAGGCCGGAAAATACGGTAATTGTTTTGTAAAAACAAATCTGCTCACATGCAATTTTATTTGTATTTGTGCAAAGATCAATTATGTTTTGACTAGTGACACCCAACAAAACCACCTAACCTTCCAATTTAACACTAAGGCTGCAGTCAGAAGTTCACGCAGACATCTTAAGGCTGAGTTATAGTCGCGCTTTGGTCCGCAAGCTGGAGCGCGCGCCGTGCGCGCGCAGAGCGTGGCGCGCGGCGCTGCGTTCATAGTTTCGCCACGTTGTTTATAGTTGATGCACGGCGGAGCATGGTAAAATGCTGTTCTTTGAAAGCCCAGTCCATGGCGTCAACGGCAAAAGTCAACGGTGTGGCGCGCGGCGCCGCGCGCACTAGGCTTGCGGAGTTTCAAAATTTCGGAGGTGCGCGACACGCGCCAAGACGTCGCGCGGGGCCAACGCGCAGGGGGCGGGGACTGCGATATTGCGTCACTTCTGGCGCGCGCCCCTCGCGCACAGCGCGACGCGTCAAGTATAAATCAAGCTTAAGTCATGAATGTCATCAGTTTGGAGCTTTTAAACGGTTTATTTGAGCAGTTCCACCCCACCAATGTTTGAATTTATTGTGGTCAAAATTATGCATACCGGCACCAACAGTTCATTTTCAACAATCCTGGTATAAAATCCAACAATGTTCAGTCAGGTCATCTGGATGGTTTCTTTTTTTTGATGAGACATTTTGTCCTTCATCCGAAGGACTTCTTCAGTACGAGAAGCCACAGACAAACTGGAGTCCCACAAATACCACACTCCTATAGTGAAAAACAAAAACAAAAAAAAACTGTTTGCTAGTGACAAGATAGTTTCTGGGGCCCGCTCTCTCCCCTGTCAACTCCTCTGAGGCAGTCATGCCAAAATGGTTCAAAACACCAAAGTTCATGCTCAATAATCCAGGTATAAAAAGGTATTCACACAAGGGGAGCTGTTGGTCAGGCTACTTCTTGTTGTATCATTAACCCTAAAAGAGATACTGAAACAAGTGTTTACTTATAGAGGTAAATCTAGATGTTAAACAACCTATTGAAATACACCAGAATGCAGGAAATGGCATCTACTTTATTCAAAATTTTCTGGGAGGACCCCCAGACCCCCCTTCAGTGTGTCCCCTCACATTACAAATGCTTCTGACACCAATGGCCACCACGTTGCTAAAAAAGAACATATATGGTGTTCAAAGTGCGCTCAATTTAAATCAGTCTTGGTGGTTTGCGTTGAATCGGGTGGTGGTGACCTGGGATGGTATCTAGTTCTCAGCTTGGATTAATGTCCCAGTCCATCCCTGACCGTAAATAAACCCCTAGTCTTGACGTCTGTTCACTCATCCTTATATCTCTGGGTATTCCGTTAAATGTGATACAGTCAATTGTAACCATTTCCAAGTTAATAGGTCTTGGGCTTGTCAAGTTACCCATTCAGCATGACTTTGATGGTGTACAGTATATAAGTTTAAACTTGTATGCATAATTAAAAAATTTAAAGTTGGTCATATAGAATCAAAATGTGTGACGGACTGAAATATGCAAATACAAAACATCCATTAACAAGCGACACAAATGTTGCTGCAAAACCAGCGAGTTCAGATCAAAGAGCTTGATGAAAGTTCTGTCACATAGGAAATTATAATGACTAGTGGTTTTAGGTTTTGACAATTTGAACTCACCGATCAGTCTCCTTTGATCAGCACCAGGCCTTTCCACCCACGGTGTTTGATTAATGAGTCACAGCATGGCCGTTGGTTCTGATCAGCACGCTTTGCCAAACAACAATAAATCGCTTCAATCAGCGTGTGTCGCTGCTTTCCCGCCGACACACCCCCTGCAAAGACACCAATCAGTTTTTGCATGATTTTTTTTCCAAGCGGTGGATTGTTTGCGAGATAAAAATAAAAAGGATTCACAAACTAATTTGGGACACTGCTCTGATTTTATTATAAGAAGTGTAACAAAGGGAAAAAAAAAATCCCTCCAGGATAGCTCACCATTTCCATAAAATTGTAGAAACTTTTATAACTTTAAAATAGAAAATGAATTTCTCATGTCCTACAAGCAAATGTCCATTTCATTCCCCTATTTGTAAACACTGGTCAAGTTACTGTAAGATAATTTACAATAAAAACAGTTAATTTATGCCTTTTCCTGCAGTTTGTAGTGTTTTAATTACAATAGTGTTAGTATGACAGCTGGTGTTCAATATTTGTCTTGTGTTTTAGTGTAAACTTTAGGCTGGAGTCTGGTGTTGGAGTTTTCAGAGCTTACTTCTAGTAGCAAGACTTTTCTACTTTGCATTCTTGCATGACAGAAAATACCTAGTGAGGAACCGTTAGCAAACATTGAGTTTCAGCAGCAGACTCATCCGTGTGGAACCAAGCGTAGTTTGGTTTGAAAGGAAACGGGCGTAAGTCCAGGATGTTGAACGAGCTGAATGTTGATGCATGTTGTGCCTCGTTCAACCAAACCACTTAAATAAAAGATCTGGTATTGCTTGAAACAATATGTCAGGGAATTTTGGTCAAGGTTTATGGATTTTTTTTTAAAACTACTATCAGAATCAGAATATCTTTATTGACATTGCACCAAGGTACAACGGTAATATGTATGCACAGTCATCCTAAAGCTGGACTAAGTGCATGAAGCTGCAGCTGGTTATCAGCGCAGCCATCTCTTCCTTATCAGAATAATAATCTTAGATATGAAAAGGGAGAAGAACCATGAGGGTAGATTGTGGTATTACAAAAAAGATCTTTCACATCTTGTCTATTAGGACACTATATGAGACATAAAAAAACTACCAGCAAGCACAGTTAAGACAAATTACATATGCATTTGAGGTCTAGGCAGTGAGATTAGTCCATAAGACTTGTTCAGATCAGCCACAGTTCTGTTAATGTTTCCAGCCAGCATTATTGATAAGCGCTCACTGAAAGTTCTCCGGGGGGGGTGTTGATAGATGCAGTTGTTGTCCTCAGTTACTCATGACCCAGGAGAAATTTGATAGCTGGCGAGTCAGATTTGAGATAAGCATCCATCCATCCATCCATCCATCCATCCATTTTCGTCCGCTTATCCGGGGTCGGGTCGCGGGGGTAGCAGCCTAAGTAGGGAGGCCCAGACTTCCCTCTCCCCAGCCACTTGGAGCAGCTCCTCTGGGGGAATCCCAAGGCGTTCCCAGGCCAGCCGAGAAACATAGTCCCTCCAGCGTGTCCTGGGTCTTCCTCTGGGTCTCCTCCCGGTGGGACATGCCCGGAACACCTCACCAGGGAGGCGTCCAGGAGGCATCCTAACCAGATGCCCGAGCCACCTCAACTGGCTCCTCTCGATGTGGAGAAGCAGCGGCTCTACTCCGAGTCCCTCCCGGATGACTGAGCTTCTCACCCTATCTCTAAGGGAGAGTCCAGACACCCTGCGGAGAAAACTCATTTCAGCCGCTTGTATCCGAGATCTCGTTCTTTCGGTCATAACCCAAAGCTCATGACCATAGATGAGGGTGGGAACGTAGATCGATCGGTAAATTGAGAGCTTTGCCTTTTGACTCAGCTCTCTCTTCACCACGACAGACCGGTACAGCGCCCGCTTCACTGCGGACGCTGCACCTATCCGCCTATCGATCTCACGCTCCAGTTTTCCCTCATTCGTGAACAAGATCCCGAGATACTTAAACTCCTCCACTTGGGGCAGGACCTCCTCCCCGACCCGGAGAGGGCATGCTACCCTTTTCCGGCTCAAGACCATGGCCTCGGATTTGGAGGAACTGATCCTCATCCCGGCTGCATCACATTCAGCTGCAAACCGCTCCAGCGAAAGCTGTAGATCACGAACTGATGAAGCCAATAGGACCACATCATCTGCAAAAAACAGAGAAGCGATTCTAAGGCCACCAAAACGGATCCTCTCAACACCTTGGCTGCGCCTAGAAATTCTGTCCATAAAAGTTATGAACAGAATCGGTGACAAAGGGCAACCTTGGCGGAGTCCAACTCTCACAGGGAACGAGCCTGACTTACTGCCAGCGATGCGGACCAAGCTCTGACACCGGTCGTACAGGGACCCAACAGCCCGTATCAAAGGGCCCGGTACCCCATACTCCCGGAGTACCCCCCACAGAAGCCCCCGAGGGACGCGGTCGAATGCCTTTTCCAAGTCCACAAAGCACATGTAAACTGGTTGGGCAAACTCCCACGCACCCTCCAGGACCCTGTTGAGGGTGTAGAGCTGGTCTAGTGTTCCACGACCAGGACGAAAACCACACTGCTCCTCCTGAATCCGAGGTTCGACTATCCGACGGACCCTCCTCTCCAGGGGCCTCATGTATCAACCATGCGTGCGCACAAAAACATTGCGCACGTCACTTTCCACGCAAAGTGGCGTATGTATCAAATCTGATATGAACGGGAATACCTGCGCTTCCACGTACAAATCCACGGATGCTCCCCTGCTTGCGTACGCACGTTTCTGTGGTTATATTTCCTTTGGCGACACTTACAGGTGCCGCTGTGAAACTGAAGCCCCACAATCTGTGGTTGACTTTAAGAGCGGCTTGAAGACCTTTCTTTTCAACCGAGCATACTTTACTCCTCATGATTCTACTTTTGATCTTAGTTGATACTGTTGTTGATTTTAATTGTTTTATTATTTGTCTTATTGACATTCAAATATGTTGCACCTTGTAGCACTTTGAGATTTCCATTAATGAAAAGTGCGTTATAAATTGAATTCATAATTATTATTATTATTATTATTATTATTAACTGTTCATGATGTGAAAATGATTAATATTCCCTCCAAACACACGATTAACAAGTATTACATCCACATGACGCAGTGAAATAAAGCACGCGCAAAGTTGTGCCAAAAATAAATTTAACAGGAACGGATTCATTCAGCCTTACTGGAGGTTATAATAAATAGTGTAACACGCAGAGCATTTATTTAGAAACAGATATAATTTTCCGATCTAGGATATGGCTTATCAGCCGTTTTCAGAAATAATAATTTTTCAGTTTGGCACTGCTGCTGCATGCGCTCTGGGGAGCCGTGCATCACGCGTGCATACAGAAGCAGCGGTCAAACTGTTCCCGAGCTATGAGGGAGCTGCAGGTCGATCGGGACTGCAGTCCAGTCCACACAAAGCCGGATCATGTCCAATAGAATGGTCTCATCCATATGTTTCCAAAGGCTGAGTGGTCGCGCTTTGGAGCGCGCGCGCACCCTCACCGGTGTCGACACGGCAGCTGGAGGTGTTTCATTTTCTGCGTTTATTGTAGATTCCCCCAAAATGACACGTGAAAGTACACCTTGTTATATAACTTGTAGGAGAGTAAAAGCTTCACAGACAGATTGCGCACAGGGCTGCGGGGCGCAGCGTCTGGAGACGCCAACATCATGTCATGAAATGTCTCCACCAAGACGCACAGACTCGTTTCTTCACATCATCTACATAAACAAAGATCTATGTTCTAGCAAACATCCAAGTAAGTTCCTCTGTGTTTACAGTAATTATGGTAATAAACTCGTGCGCAAAGTTAATATTTCCACACAGAATGAATGAATGAGCCGGTTCGCGCACCACAGCAGGGTGCGCATACCGACACACAATCACTCGTTCTTTGCATGATGAACACATTTTATTACTATTCTTACTTAGGATGTTTGTCCTCACTCATATTATATTAAATTCATTATTTTCCTGAATCTAGAAATCATTTCTGATCGCGCAGGGATCAAACAAACATGTCCTTCACACATGCAGGAAGTAATTTGCATCTGTTTAACATATGTAAATGAAGGCGTGTCAGGGGAGGTGTCTCACGTGCGCTCAGTTCCACGTCAATTGTGTTGTACATAAGGAATGTGCGTGGATTCAGGTGTACGCACAGTTTGATAATTCTGGATTTTTTTGTGCGTGGACACTTTTCTGGATTTGTCCGTACGTGACTTTTCAGTAAGAAATCTACGCAAGTCTTTGTACATGAGGCCCCAGAACCCCTGAATAGACCTTACCAGGGAGGCTTAAGAGTGTGATCCCCCTATAGTTGGAACACACCCTACGGTCCCCCTTTTTGAATAGGGGAACCACCACCCCAGTCTGCCAATCCAAGGGAACTGCCCCCGATGTCCACGCGATATTGCAGAGTCGCGTAAGCCAACACAACCCCACAACATCCAGAGCCCTAAGGAACTCAGGACGAATCTCATCCACCCCAGGAGCCTTGCCACCGCGGAGCTTTTTAACCACCTCGGCGACCTCAGCACCAGAGATTGGAGATAAGCATGATTATTGTTTTTATTCAGGCAGACAGTTTACTTTTTCTGCAGCCTTGAGTCCAGCTGGACGATCCAAATCCAGTATGATCCAATTGTGAGAATCCTTCCACTGATCCAAGCTATGGATCCTCATCTAGATTGATTCCACCTCGCTGACGAGTCACAAACCCTGCAGGTGCCCTGCGATTCTCAGAGATCGCCTCCACCTTTCGGTTAAGCTCGTAAAGCAGCTGATTTATTGAGGTTACGGCATGGATCAAACTCTCACTCTGACTCGGGAGCTTCGACATGGCATTAATCGCCGCTGAAGTCTTCCTCATTTTCCCATTGAACAGTGTTCCACCTATGACAAACAGCAAAGCACCTGCTATCATAAATCCAATTATATACATATCTTTGACATCCTCCACTGATAGGACTGACAGACACATCACCTTCCAATCCCCCCAGAAATCCATGATGTATCTCCCAGAATGTGTCTGTGATGGGCAAGCTGGCTCTCCCAGACCTCGTCGCTTTGTAGAAAAAATCTTGTGAATAGAGTTGATTGTCCATGATACCAGATCCATAATCACTTTCACTATGGCTGAGAATGTTAACTGCCCATGAGTCATATGTTCGAGCTACCAGAGAGTTATTTTCTCTTTCAGAGAGGGCTGCATGAGAAGCTGATTTGATCCTGTATGTGCAGCTGGGTGGCCAATTTACCAGTCTGCCTGTGAGCCGGGAGCTGATAAACTTAAGCCTCGCCCACTGCCCGTGGCAGATTCTCATGACTGGGCTCCATGCATGTAACTTCTGCACATCTGCGTAACCTGTTGTAAAAGTCTGCCCTTGCAACTAAAATCAGTTAAAACTCTTCTCATGTCCTCAAGTGTGATTTATTTGAGTAAGTAAAATAAATAGAGGATCTTTTTATCCAACAGAATACATACTGCAATACTCACCAGCTTTTATGTCAGTTTTAACAGTTTTGGGCAAACTTTGGGAAAGATATGCACAAGAAGTGTGGTATTTCAAGCCATGTTAATCCTCATAGTATGTGTTGAGGATGACACTCAACTATGACCACACCAAACTTTAGCTCAATATCTGTAAATATGACTGTTAAAGCCATTTTTGGGATGGCTAAGGTAGATTACTTGTGGTGGTCAACACTGACTGTAAAAGTTAAACAGTTGTGGATGTGTATTCAGTGATTACTGTTTGAGACTTTCAATACAATATGTTCAGTGGTTCATGAGATATTTTGCTGTTTTGAAGTGTCCTTGGGCAAGACACTGAACCCTGCCCCCCAACATGTGAAAGGGTGAATGTGACTTTAAATGTAAAAGCACCTCAAGTGGTCAATAATACTAGTAAAATGCGATACAAATGCAGTTCGTGATACATAAAATATAAAAGTGATTTTTTTTAAACGTTAGAGCAATACAATAACCATATAAATATATTTTCATATTATATACTATATTTCCCCCCCCCTTTTTTTTTTTAGCTCTCAACTAAAAGATATTGAGGCTATTTTGGCTTTTTCAACACCATGTTATGACCACATCATTGGCAAATTAGAAGTGGTTGATTTTTTATAGTTAATAAAAAATTTAAATCTCCAATGGATGGCTCTGTTAGTACAGTTGTTGCCTCTCAGCGAGAAAGTCGCTGGTTCAAATCCCAGCCGGGGACCTTTTTGGGTGGAGTTTGCATGTTCTCTCCATGCATAAGTGGAATTTCTCAGGGTTTTGGTGTGAGTGAAAGGGCGAATGGTTGTTTGTCTTGTTTGTCTCTATGTGGCCCTGTGATGGACTGGAGACCTGTCCAGGGTGTACCCTGCCTCTCGCACATTGGCTGCTGGATATGGACACCAGTGACCCCTGCAACCTGAAAAGGAAGAAGTGGGTAAACAATAATGGATGGATGATGGAATCACAAGAGTGCTCCCAAAATGTCTCAAATATGAGATGTTTCCTTGGGGTTACCAGGACTTTTCTCCATCTCTCAGCTGACTGGATCGGAGTCCTCATGGACTTCTGGGCTGGCTCAGAGCAAACTCTCCACCAGGACATCCCACTTCTGCCAGCTTCGGACAACTTCTCCCCCTGAGACCGCTCTCCAACTCTGACCTTACGTGTCAGAGAACCAATCAAAATGCAGCTACCAACAGAGTGGGTGTGATGCCTGTTACCCACTGCACCCTTTGTCGAGCGGCCGAAGCGGCCGGTTTACATTCAAAGTCTATGGAGGAGACGCGTGGAGTCACGGCGAACAAGGAAGCGGCGCGATTCAAGTGATCGAAGCGGCGCGGGGGCAGCCTGCACACGCACGCGCGCGTCGCCGTCGAGCCGCCGACGTCCCAAATGTTGATCTCTGGCGGCTCGACGCATCCGGCAAACAGTCGGGAGAGCCTCGCTATCTGATTACACAACCACAACGGGACTTTTTTCGGACTTTTTAAACTCACCGGATCGAGCCTCCAGGAATTGGAACCAAACTCCGGTAAGAAACGTGGCATTTTTACAGTTGCTGCTGACAGGCTGCTGTCCTCTCCAGTGTAGATCACCCCAAACATAAAAAAAAGTTTTAATCTCATCGAAGACCGTCGGAGGTGCAGTTAAAACAACAACTGAACCCGGAAAACAAGCCAGAGACCCCTCCCTCTGCTACCCCCTAGTGTACGTCATCAGACGGTGTTCAGTGGTTCAGTGGGACCGTGACCAGCGGCCAAAAGGGGACGGCAGGCGCGTTTCGAGTTGTGCAGTGGGTAACCGGCATGAACCAGCTGCATATCATTAATTTTAATGACACCCTCCTCTTAAAATCTCAGAGGGGAACAATACGTTTGTTGACAGGATACAGGCAAACCTTGTTTTGTATCACACCGTTCTCTTAGAAAATGTAAGTTTGGTTCCTGACACATTGAAAACAGTGGGTTACTTCCATCGTTACTACGGCAACTACAGTTCTGTTATCCCGAGGCCATGCTAGGGTTCTGTCATTTGTTGATACTGAATTCTCTTGGACACTGAATGTCTGTTCCTTGCCAGCAAAGATTAGCACAAAGGGTTATTATTAACACAGAAGGTTAATGATTATAGTCAGTCTGGAGCCAGGGTGGTCCAGGATGTCGACTCATCCTGACTTGGAGATTTAGCCCAGTGGGGTAGAAGAGATGTGTCTCTGAGGATGTTTTGTCTTTTGAGGGATGTTGGTTGGACGTTACATTCCCCCACTTGCGATTTACAACTTGGGTACCTTGTTGGTGAATCACAACTAACAGCGTCCTTGCTTTAGGAGTATTCCAAAGAGTCACAGTTGATAGTTCCAAAAATAAACAGGAAGTTGAGGGTATTCCACAAACTCCAGCTACAAGTACTTGGGTGTGCACCTGAACGACAACCTCAGCTGGAGCATCAACACCACCAGCCTGATGAAGAAAGATCATCAGAGACTCTACTTCCTCAGGCGGCTGAGATGGAAGTTCAGTCGTCACCTCCTTCTACAGGGTGCAGTGGAGAGCATCCTGTGCTCCAGCATCATGGAGTGGCATGGAGGCTGCACAGCTGCAGAAAGAAAAGCTTTCAGGATGGGAAGAGAAACATCTTTAGCTTCAGAATAGAAGTCCACTTGTTTTGTTTTTTAACCTTCTTTTAGGTCAAAGTCCAGAAGACCTTTCTCTTCAACACTTGAACTTCTGCTTGGGTTTTGTTTCTAGTTTTATTTTTTACTAACATATTTCTGAAAATGAAAAGGATCAAATAGACGACCCACACAGCTGTTAATGAACACACTGAGATGAGAGACCAGTCTTTCCTCGGTCCTCTGGTTCTGGAGTCCAGGTGTGTCTGTGGAGCTGCTCAGCAGCTGCTGTGAAGGAAATGACAGGTTCTAACATCTGGTCTGTTTCAACTTGAATCTAATGAGTTTTGTTCATGTCAACAATTATCAAGAGTTTAATCATGAAGACAATTTAAATTCTTCTCACCAGAGACGTTCACACGACACATTCCAGAACCAGAACCATCTTCTGTCTTCACTTGACACCTGTACAGACCAGAGTCCTCCGTCCTGAGTGAGGACAGGTGGAGTCTGATGCGTCCTTCTCTGAGGACGTCTCCGTCCCTCTGGACTCGTCCTGCAAACTGTTCATCCTGAGCCTCTGACACCTCAACACCTTCATGGAGCAGATACAGGAGTGACTCTCTGAGAGGAGCTAACAAGCTGCAGTAGATGAACAGGTGTCTCCAGGATGTCTCAGGTGTGGTGGTGAAGGTCCACTCCAGGTCATGTTGTGGTTCTGCTCTGCCTGATAGGAGCTCTGGGTCACGTTCACTACAAATGTTGCTGCTGAGGAGACAGAGAGGAGCAGACACACTGACAACTGGAACATGGGAGGCTTGAAACTGCATCTACAACAAGAACTGAATGTTCTGGACTGAACCTGAAGGTCCAAACTGACCACAGAGACACGAGCTGAGGATGAGGAGCAGCACCACCCTGCACACCATCTTCATCTTCTTCATGCAGCTGGAGGACTGATGAGGAGAAAGAAGTGTCAGAGACAAACAGCGCCATCTTGTGGACAACAACAACTAGAGATTTATTAGGAGCAGCTGGAACATGGAAACTGGATCAGAACATCTGGAAGAAGCTCCCAGTTGTGACCAGTTCAAGTCAGTCAGAAAGAGTTCATTCTGATTTCTGCTCTGTACTCAGGAAAGTTCACACATCACTTCATCTCACATCATGCCTCTACAAACACCTGCAGGGTGAGGTTTGTGAATCAGACGAGCAGAAAGTGAAGCGCGGAGGATCAGGATCGTCGCTGTTTGGTGATCGTTGCTGTTTGGTGCCTGTTCCACACTGTTGGGGAGCTACTTGTGGATCAGACGGGCGGAGAGAATCGTGCGTCGCTGAGGATCAGGAGCTGCTGTTGCTGTTGTTTGGTGCTGTTCACGCTGTTGTCCCTTTGCTGTCCTGATACAGGCTACAATCATGCCCTTAATTTTAAGAGGCATTTCTGGCATCACACTCTGCTGTTTGCTGCAAATTGCTTGTTTCTACCCGTTGATTCTGGATCCAGCTCGTGTTAACCAGGACCACATCCATTCATATTCACAGGGGGGCTGGACCCCCTGTAGTTGGGCCTCCTCAAAGGACCTGTTTGCACACTTAAATTGTGACGCTTTATGGTCAGAGACTTTTCTGCATCATTCATATTACTGTCCTTATTTTCAGTTCTCAGACTACCTGGAATCACTGAATCTTATCAACACATCTGGATCTGCCCATCACAGCGACTTTCATTGTTTTTGGGCTCTGAATGATCGTGTCTTCATCAATGTTTCACATGGTTCAATTATGGGGGCAAAATGTCACACTGTTAACTGCTGTAATTACACATCACTGACAAAGAAGTCAAGTAAATGCCTGATATTAATGTTGTTATTGATCTCAGGGATTCAGCCAAACCCAGGGCCAATCACTAACTACTG
>JBBPBX010019347.1:0-10175 GCA_038048925.1 Garcialebias charrua | reverse complement strand
AAGAAATAACCGCAGCAGAATCACAGGAACTGCTGCAGACACAGACGAGTCAGGTCGCTGCACCGGGTACAGTATATAACTGATCAGATGTGCTGTTGATTTAGACGCATGGGGTCGCTGCTCTGAGTTAACGAACATTCAGGTCTCTCTTGTAAATTAGTCCTTGAGACTCAATGGGACTAACCTGTATAAATAAAGGTTGAATGAACAACCAGAAATGCCGTGGACTCAAGTGAGTCGTATAAACAGTTTTAATGGTGATGCAGGGGTGCACAGTGTGAATGACTCGAGTGAATCATGTTGCTATAGTAAGTGATTCAGATTAACCCGACTCCATAAAGTGAACTGGAGTTATCAGCTCTACCAATGTGATGGGATCAATCCTTGTGTTGGTTTTTACCTTCAGTTTTTTTTACTCTCGTTCCAAAAATACATTGCTGAGCTGGAGGAGCCGTCAAGATGCCAAAGTATATCTAAACACTGGACCAAACAATCAGGCATGATGATAATTCTTCTGTTTCTGATTTCACAACAACTTCAGAGTCACACATGCTAATGTGTAGCATCCATGTTTTCTTCCGTAAAGTCATCGTGCTGCATGTGACGTCATGTTTTCTTCCTCAGCACTGTAACAGTTCAAAATGATGGAGGTCACGTTTTAATGAGAACTTGAACGATCGTGCAAAAAAATCAGATCTGAGCACCAAGACCTGCAGGTGACTAGACTAGACTTTTTTTTTTTAGTCTGTCATTTCTTCAAGAAACTTCAAATCTTTAACTTTGTAGATCCAAGTTTTATACAGAAATGTCACCTTTTCTGTTGGTGCTTGAAGTATATGTTTGATATGCTGCATTCTCAGTGACAGCTGGCGGGCAGCGACTTTGCCACCCACACAAGTGTTCCACGCCACCTACATTGATTGGTGATAATTTGTAAAACATCTTTCCTGTTTTTATTGCTGAATCTAATATACATGTACACCTCATTTCATGTCAAATCTTAAGGAATTTTTGTAAATTATATACATTTTCTTCCATTTTTCATGATTACCTGTACACAGACATATGGAGAAAGTCTTGTGGATTTTTCAAAAATTCAGCTTCAAAAAAATAATTTTTTGTGTCAGATACTTAAAGCTTCAGTATGTAGCTTTTTTTATGAACATATTTCTTCACTCTGTCACTACCTCCTGACAGATTGATGTTAAAAAAATATTGTCCCCTTGCTTCTCCAGGTGGTAAATAAGCATTTCTAAAAAGAAAAGGTGACCCGCCATTTTCCAGCCAATAAAAACAGAGTTTGTAACCAGCCAATAAAAACAGAGCTTGAATTTGAATCAGCCAATAAAAACAGAGCTTGAATTTGAAATTCAACAGACCACAAGGGGGCAGAGCCACATATGGCTCTGAGGGGGAGGGATCAGAATGCTTTGCCTGTTGAAAATATTTCTAAGTGCTGCAGTTCTACAGAAACTGCATACTGAACCTTTAAGTGGTAAGCAAATGCCGAGCATATTGACATTTGCCATCTCCACATCATTGCATTCCATTTTTATTCACAATTTGTTTAGTGTCCCAACTTTTTTGGAATCTGGTTTGTATAATAGCAGATATTAAAATGTGGAAATCTGCGAATTATACATCTGCACACCTTATTTATGTAAAAATTTTGTTTTATTTTAAATTTATTATGCGCGGCTTACAGTCAGGTTTGTTCTATAGACTGGTAATTAAGGTAATGTAATCTGAGAGCTAGATTTAAAACATTTTTTGTAGGGTGCAACTAAATGTTGACTAGAGCCAGATTTAGCATGTGGGCCTTCAGTTTGACACGTCTGAACCAACAGAACCAACAAAAACATGCATGTTAGTCTGCCTTCAGGCCTCCCTTGCAAAAGAGATCTGTGATCTCAATGGGATTTGCCTGGTTAAACAAAGGTTTATAATAATAATAAAAGCTGGGCTCACAGCTCTGAACTATAAAGAGAAAAAACTGAACATTACAAGAAGAGCAAACATTAGCTAAGTAGAGAAAGTAAAACAAATAATAAAAAGTAGACAAATGTGAAACACGTGCAGAACAGATTTAATCTTTACAAACTTCCTGAGGAATGTTGTTTCCTTCAGTTTTCAGCTCAGGCAGCAGAACATCAGCTGATGGTAAAATACACAAACTGTTTATCGACCACATTCAGCCGAAAGTATCGTCCTGCAACAAACTAATCAATACTTTACTGTTTTTATTGTACCTGTGTCTCGTTCTCCCTCCTCTACAAATTGATTGACAGCTGCTGCTGATGACATCATAACTCTTCTTGATGCTGTGAGATGTTTTCATCAGTGATCAGAGTTTAAACAGGCTGCGTTCACCAACATTTTCTCCACACAGAATATCTGTGTTGATGTTGGAAGTGACTCTCAGCTTCCACCCCACCAAACTGTAGCTGAAAGTCTGCTAAACCGACTGATCAGTTCCTTTTTTGTGGATTAGCTGTGGCAGCCATCTTGAATCAAGTTGACTCCAAAAGTTGAGCAGTTGTAAAAGTACACCCAGTGATTCCTTTAGGAGAATTTTATTACAACGTTTACCCAAGGATGAGATATTTTTCTAACAGACAACCATTCACACCAAGACACAGACAATTACATTCCATTGTGGCGAAGATAAAAACATATATCCATTTTAAACAGCAAGGTAACCAACCGCCTAACAAATACTTTATACCGTACATGTATTTGGACATATTTTGTATTATTAAATCTGCACCAGATCAGGTGTTTATTTGTTTTTATCAGTTTCTGTAATCCTTCTGGGTCATGTCGGCTCATATAAAATTAACAGTCCCTGTCTTCAGGAGGGGCACAAACTGTGAACCAGCCTTGATGAAGCTGTAATGAACAACAAAACATTTTGTTTCCTCTGTCAGAGCCGTTGGACGTGGGCATTGACGATGACATGCACGACTACGACACCGTAGCTTCTGATGAAGACACGGACAGCGAGCTGACCACCCAGAACAACAACAACACGCAGCGCAGCAACCGCGCAAAGGTAATCTGCACTTTACAAAGTCACATGTGCGCCCAAATGCTCGTTTTTGTTCAAGCTGCTGCACAGCGCTGCACATGCACTCAAGTGAGATGCTCATAAATGTTAGCCAGCGAGCCGTGTACACTCTGAGTTTATTAGAAGAGGCTTTGAACCAGTTTCTTTCCTGCTGTCCGCTCACATGGTGGCCTCTCCCGACAGGCTTTGAGGGAAGCAGCCACATCTGGGTCTGGCACATAGCTGCTGGATGACATCATCATCTATTCTGGGCGCGTTTGCATTGTTCAAACATCCAGCTGGAGTTTTAGAGCAGAAGAGTCAGAGAATGATACAAGGACAGACGATATGGGTGGTTAATAATTAGAACAACTCGCAGGATGACATGAATATTTTAAATGGCTTTGTGTTGTTCAAAATGCTACGGTGAAGGAGTAGGAGAGCCCAGAATAGTGGTGTTGGGGCGTTTTACTGGTTTAGCTGCAGGGAGTGGTAGAGGCTGAATCTGAGCATGCTTCAGGGTCACAGGAAGTGGTGGTGGGGGGTGGGGGGGGGTGCTGAGAGCAGAACTGAGGTGCTACTGTTTAACTTTGAGCGTAACGCAGCGCTCCCCCTCCCAGCTGCAAGCATCATTTGCACACAGGCGAGCCATCGAACATCTCCCACGTTGTAATCCAGTGATCGATTTACCCACAAACACTAGATCAAGTCCCTCTGATGCTGATGATTTGTGTGTTTTCTACCCACGTGCCCACCTTCATTCATCCCGACCACATCAGAGCATGGACTCGTCGGACTTGTCGGACGGTCCCATCACCCTGCAGGAGTACCTGGAGGTGAAGAAGGCCCTGGCCTCCTCAGAAGCCAAGGTGCAGCAGCTGCTGAAGGTCAACAACAATCTGAGTGAGGAGCTCCGGAGGCTTCAGAAGGAGGTATGACAGAAAGATCAGGGAGCTGAAGGACTAAATACTTCAGAATATAAAACTACAGCAGCTACAGGAACCCGACTGGGACAAACTGCACCGCAAAGCAACTACTTTACTGACGCTTAAAGTCAATAAATGTTAGTAAATGACTTTAGTCTTCCGTCCAAGACGGCCATTAGGTCAACTTTACTAGACGATTTATTCAGATGACAGCTGTTCAACGTTGGCTAAACACTATAATGGTTGCTGTGTGTGTGTGTGTGTTTGTGTATGTGTGTGTGTGTGTGTGTGTGTGTGTTTGTGGTGGGGTTTTACAAAAATTAATCTTTGACCGTCTTTAAAAAAAGAGTGTATAATGCTCATCAGTTGTTTAGTGTTGCTTTTCTGTGAGTCATCATCAGCTGGTGTTTGTCTGTTTCCCACAATTCATTTGTGTTGTTGTTGCCACTTCTTACTGAGGATTTATTAAATATCTGAAACAAACATGCACCTTTTATAAAAATAGGCATTACAGGTAGTCCTCGACTTACGACGCCCCCAACTTACAACGTTTCGGACTTAAGAATGCGCATCTCAAAAAAAAAAGTTTATTTATTTATTAAATATCTTTAATATTTATTAAATATATTTCTAAACTTGAGAACAGTTTATTAAATAACTGAAACAAACATGCACCTTTTATAAAAATAGGCATTACAGGTAGTCCTCGACTTACGACGCCCCCGACTTACAACGTTTCGGAGTTACGAATGCGCATCTCATAAAAAAATAAAATAAAAAGTAAAAAATAAATAAATAAATGTACAGTACTGTACAGTTACCAAGCACTTAGCCTATCCTAACATAGTTAAGGAGTGAGTTGAATTGTCTCCCTCCTCCCTCGCAGACTCCATTCACATAAAGGGAGACAATTCGACTCACTCCTTCATCTTTCAAAACTGTGTTATGATAGGCTAAGTGTTAACTGTACAGTACTGTACATCTATTTATTTATAATAAAAAATAAATAAAAAAAAAATATATATATATTTTGTATGTGATCCTACTTACGAATTTTCGACTTACGAACGGCCCGTAGGTACGGAACTCGCTCATAAGTCTGGGACTACCTGTATATACACTAAATGACAAATAATGACGTCAAAGTAAAATTGTCCAAACTAGTTTTTATTTTTCCTTTTTGGTACAATTTACAGCAAACATATGGAATCACCACTGTTTATGGAGAAAGTTTTCTCCACCGTTTATGTCCAATAGATGTGAATAAACTTTTTAAATACATTTTGATGTAACCCACCATCAAAAGATAAACAGAAGAAAACCAGCTTACCCGCCACCTTCCTGTACGATCATAGAAAAGCTAACGGGATTAGCATCATTCTCATTGGGAACATGCACTCATTTACTGAAGATAAAATAACTTTGCTGTTCCTCACAGACGTGCATCTTTCAGGGTTCAGTAAAGATGATGTGACAACTTACAGCTACAGGAAGCTACAGAACCTCGACTAGAACCAACGGCACCGGCAAGCCACTGCTCTGCTGGCTCTAGGAGCGGCAGTACAGATTAAATCCATCAAATGATTTTTGACATTTGAAAAGTTGATTTAAAGTAGTAAATACAGTATATACATATTAAATATTTCACAGGACATGGATGCTGGGGGGACACTGGGGGACATGTTCTTGCTTGAGGTTGGACTGTAGCTTGCTGTTTGTTTGATCTTAAACCTGTTAATTAAAGGTCCACTGACATGATTTTTTTACTATTCATTAAATTGCTCAAAATATATATATTTTATTATTTAAATATGTTCGTTTTTGCAAACAAAATGATAAATCACTTTAATTTTGCTTTAAAAGTGATTTTGAACTTCAAGCCGTGTTTAATCATGGGAAATCCGATTACACACGAACGCACCATCTGTGACGTAGTGAGAGGCAGAGGGCTCTGGTCTCTTTAATAGCGGACAATTTAAAACCCGATGAATTTATCAATCTATGTGAAGATTTGAGCTATTTGTCTTCATTTTGGGAAGCAGAAAATAGTTTGGGTGATGGAACAAGAAACAACAGGATCTAATTTAGGTCTGATGCTGTATCAGACTTACCTTCATGTGGAGCTGCTCACACGCGCACTGTGACAAGCCCAGAGCTCTGCCTCACACTACGTCACAGATGGTGCGTTTGTGTGTAATTGGATTTCCCATGATTAAACACGGCTTGAAGTTCAAAATCACTTTTAAAGCAAAATTAAAGTGATTTATCATTTTGTTTGCAAAAACGAACATATTTAAATGTTAAAATATGTATATTTGAGCAATTTTATGCATAGTAAAGAAATCGTATCACCCCACCTTTAAAGTCTGTTTTCACTGACACCCCCATTACCGATAGAAGTCACTTTAAGATGCCATGTCTGAATGTTTGTTTTTGACCTTTCAGTTTGTTAACCCCCGCCCCACCTCCCCATGTTCCTTCTTCCCTCCCTCCCTCCATCCTCCCAACCCTTCCCCACTCTCCCATAGATCATCCGGATGCAGACAGAGAACAGTGCGTTGCGAGGGGGCCAGCAGGCTGGGGGGGCAGCAGGCCATGGGGTAGGGGGACCTGGGGGAGGAGGCCACTGGCCGGGGGGTGGGATGCGAGGGGGAGTTGTCAGAGGGTCTTTGGGTGGGTTTAGGCCAGGAGCCGAACCCCCAGGGCTCTCCGTGCCGTCCTCGGCCGCCCCCAACCGACGAGAACGCCAGGCCATCTCCATGTATGAACCAGGGGCCACCCCCGGCCCCACGGCCCACGGCCCCCCAGCCCTGGACTCTCTAGCAGCCCGCCTGCAGCCCCTCAACACACCCAGCGTAAGTTAGAAGCCCTCCGGCCCTTTTCTCCTTCCTCTCCTTGGCTCTGATTGGCTGTTTCTGGGGGTGATGGTCCAATCCTGATCTGTTTTTCCTTCTGATCTCTGCACCTGGAGAACCGATCCTTCTCTTTACGATCCGAGTCGTGCACGGCCCTCGTCAGCTGGTTGTTACCGTGCACGAGGAGGATCTGAAGGAGAAGGATGGAGAACAGAGAAGGTTCCTCTCTGCCTGGCATCTGACGCTCTGTTCTGCATCCTGTCAACACTCTGGGAGCTCCACGGCGGCTCCTCTGAAAACCTCTCTCCAACACACAGAGTGCATGTGCAGTTCACCATGTTTGTCTCACCGACAGCATATCACAGTGTTTCTGGTCCTGCAGACAAACAGGTGACCCGTTGAGCAGAACCATGCTGCCTCATGCCGGGTACCCACCTAATTTGTCAGAACGCTCCTGCCGCCCCCTTTTGGCCGCTTGTCACGTTCCCACAAAGCCACTGAAGACGCGTCTGATGACGAGCCGAACTGCAGCTCCGACGGTCTTTGTTGGGATTAAAATGTTTTTTTATGTTTGGGGTGATCGTACGCTGGAGCGGACAGCAGCAACTGTAAAAATTCCAAGTTTCTTACCGGAGTCTGGTTCCAATTCATGGAGGCTCGATGGGGTAAGTTTAAAAAGTCCAAAAAAAGTCCCGTTGTCGTTGTGTAATCACATAGCAGAGGCTCTCCCGATTGTTTGCTGGACGCGTCGAGCAACGTCGAGCCGCAAAATATCAACTTTTCGATCCGACGCTGCTCAACGCGTAGGTTGCTTCGGACGCGCGCGTGCGCGGAAAGGAACTGCCGCGTGCCGCCGCGCCGCTTCAAACACTCAAAACACGCCGCTTCACGATACGCCGCGCCTCGACGCCTCTCCACATAGACTTTCAATGTAAACCGGCTGCTTCCGCCGCCCGACACGGGTCCAGTGGGTACCCGGCATTAGTCTCATGAAGACCTTCAGTCTTTCCACCTGTACTGACCTGTCTGTCTCTTTCTGTCTGTCTGCTCCTTGCTGGCTGCACATCCTCTGGATGTCTGTCATTGCTTCATCCACTGTTTCTTCTTCTTCAGCCCAGGATCTTCTCCATGTCACCCATGTTTGATACGTTCTGTGTGTGGAAGTTCGTGCCTTTTTCTGTCACTAGTGTTTTTACTGCAGCAGGGTTTTATGAAGTTAACGCTGTTTTTAGATTTTGTCTACGAGTTAAAGCAGTGTGCACTGTAGTCATGATGGCATGTTGGGTTAACTTGTCTTTTTGCTGTTGTTAATATCTCTCTTTCTGCCATTTCCCTCCCCCACGTGTTGCTCTCAGGTGAGAAAGGGTGGCTCTGTGGGTTCAGCACAGTATGGAGGCCATCATGTCTCTGGGTCTACAGAAATGGGCAGATATAAGGTGAGCCCATACTGTTTTGCTCTACACCTAATGTTCAGTTCAATCGAGGCGCTTACTGAAACACAGTAGACTTGTTCTAAGAATGGGGAGGGATCACGATTAGAAACCAACTTTCATGATGTTCTCTTGAGATAACTATGGTCATTTTATGAAAAAGAGTTTACCTCATTATTATAACCTCATTATCTCAAGGTTATGATGCCCATTATCTTGAAATGGGTGATTTATCTTGATTTAATGTTGAGAATTAAAACTTATTTTTCAAGAAAATGGGCATGTTTTTAAAACAATTTTTCTTTTTGTCTCCTGTCATGGAGCGAAGAGGGGGAATTAATACTGTTCATCTGTCAGTGTTGCAGGATAACTTGAAAAATAAGCAATGTACCAACTTCCATTTTAATATGTGGCTTCATGTGGTATGCCACTATAGGGTTGCTAAGTCAAAATCCAAAATGGCCACCATTATGTGTGTGTGTGTGTCTCTGAGTGTGTGTGTGTGTGTGTGTGTGTGTGTGTAACCTGAGCACCCTTATTATTTGAGAAAAGTTCTTTTTATTTTTTATACTGCTTAAGAGTAGTTTCCTCACATAATAGTGCTTGTCAGAGATTTTAAAAATAGCTCCCTCCACAAAGTGTTGCATCAGCAAGTATCTGTATCTCAAGGAAGTGAAACTTCGAGTACATACAATTAGTGTTGAAGTTTGGTTCGCACCAATAAAAAAACAGCAAAAAGATGGTGTCCAAGAAGTATTGTTGCTACAAGATTTACACAACATTAGTGACGACTGATATGCTGTCCAGCCTCATGTGCAAGGGAGACAATTCAACTCATTCCTTCATCTTTAAAAACTGTGTTAGGATAGGCTAAGTGCTTGGTGACTGTACAGTACTGTACATGTATTCATTTATTTAAAAAAATAAAAAAATTTTTTTTTTTTGGTGATCCTACTTATGAATTTTCGACATACGAGCGGCCCGTAGGTACGGAACTCGCTCGTAAGTCGAGGACTACCTGTATTTGTCTGCTGAAAATTATAGCAAACATGTGTCTTAGCTTAACCGTTCCTTAATAAATTCACGTAATGGTCAAATCTGCTGGATTTAAATTTTTTTGCTTTGAAAAACTACAAGGAAAAACAACTAAGCTAACCGCGACACATTTACGTCTATAAAACATCAAATTTAATCTCAAATAACTCCAACAGCTAACAGTTTGTAAATGTACATCTAGTGATTACTTTCTGTAATTTTAATAAAAAATCTGCTGTGTGGTTTATGAGCTATTTGCTCAAGCGTACAAGGAAAAATCAACGAAGCTAACCGCGACACATTTACGTCTATAAAACATCAAATTTTATCTCAAATAACTCCAACAGCTAACAGTTTGTAAATGTACATCTAGTGATTACTTTCTGTAAGTTTGAAAAAAAATCTGCTGTGTGGTTTATGAGCTATTTGCTCAAACGTACAAGGAAAAATCAACGAAGCTAACCGCGACACATTTACGTCTATAAAACATTGAATTTTATCTCAAACATCTCATAAAGCTAATCAGTTGTAAATATCCATCTAGTGATTACGTTCTGTAAGTTTGATCAAAATCTGTCCTGTGGTTCTTGACCTATTTTGCTAACAAACACTGAGCTAACAGCGAAGTAGCTAGTTCATACCTCCAGAGCAGGAGGCCGGGCTGCGACAGACTGAGTACGTCCAGAGGAGGCTCTCGTCAGACACATGAGGTGGGAACAGTTGGTGTACCCTAGCGGCCAAAAGTGGTACTGCACCATTTTTGCCAAAATGGAAAAACTGTCATATCCGAGCCAAAAATTGGTCTAAAAATATGGGGAAAAAATCCATAAACAAGTCTCACCTCTCTATAAGTCGCAGGGCATGCAAATTAGGCAAAAAGGTG
>JBBPBX010019346.1:0-37602 GCA_038048925.1 Garcialebias charrua | reverse complement strand
ATCCCTTTGATTCAGGCGACGCTGGAGCATGTACGCAAGGGAGCTCTCTCTCTCATATTGGTAGCCCCCAGGTGGCCAAAGAAAGCATGGTTTGCAGAAGTGATCTCACTCCTGGTAGGAACCCCTTGGCAGCTGTGGCAACTCTGGGTCTGGCTTCTGAAAGGGACCGGTTAATGGCTTCCGGACTACCCAGTAATGTGATAAACACAATAAAGGTAGCGAGAGCACACTCCATACAGATGCTCTATGCACGTAAGTGGCGTGTTTTTGTGATCTGGTGTCTAGAGAGGAATATTGCTCCATATTCCTGTGACTTAGTGCAGCTCCTCACCTTTCTGCAGGACCTGATGGAGAAAGAATGCTCCTTTTCGACCATAAAGGTCTTCTTATCAGCCATCTCGGCATACCACGAAGGCTGGGGAGGTAAATCACCTGGTGCCCACCCTCTCGTGATATGGTTCATGAGGGGCGCGCTGAGGAAGAGGCCTCCAAGCAGGACTTTGGCCCCACAATGGGACCTGCATTTAGTCCGGGACGCCTTGTGTGAGCCTCCATTTGAGCCTCTTAGCAGCATTAAGATATATTTGTTATCTTATAAGACTGCATTGCTCTTAGCTCTGTGCTCAGCAAAACGCGTGGGGGACCTTCACGCTTTATCAGTATACCCAATGTCAAGGGCGGAGTGGCCATTGGGAAGTTCGGGAGAAATCCCGATGGGACGCTTCATGAATGGGCCGATAGGCGCACGGGGAAAATGATGACTGTTGAATAAATCTGCTCAAAATCGACTTGTCCCTCCCTTTAAGAGGCTGCAGCGCTGATCTCTTTAAGAGACTACATTGCTCTGGGCCGGCAGTTTGGGAGCTTCCATTTGATTAAAAAACACCCCTGAAAGTTCACCGTTGGTTGAATCCAACCCAGGAGCGAAATATGGTTATTTTCTAAAACATCAGGTGATGGAGCAGCGCAGAGTCCAAACTGCTGATTAGCAATAAAACTGGATAGGAAGAGGCCAGGTTAGGGATGGGAACCGAGAACCGGTTCTGTTAGAGAACCGGTTCTTAAAAGTCCAATTCCATGGAATTGTAGGATGCTTGTCTTAACGATTCAGCTTATCGGTTCTGCAGACTCCTGGTGGTGACGTGTTTAAGCGCTGACATCACAGACATGCGCCGCGCCCGAGTGGTGGTGGCGTGGTGGTGTCTAAATAAATATTTCTTAGCTGACTTCATAGCAGACGTCCTTCTGAGCTTAACGAAATGTTCAAATCAGCTGGATTTAAAAAAAAAAAGTTCGCGGAATTTTAGGCAGGCGCCAGGCGGGTCAAACCGGACGCTTTCTTTCTTTAAATTTAGCTAAATAAACGCTTAAAAAATATATTTCTTAGCTGACTTAATAGTAGACGTACTCTTGAGTTTAACGAAATGTTCAAATAAGCTGGATTTAAAAAAAAAAGTTCGCTGATTTTTATGCAGGCGCCAGGCGGGTCAAACCGGACGCTTTGTTTCTTTAAATTTAGCTAAATAAACGCTTAAAAATATATTTCTTACCTCACTATAGCAGACGGGCTCCTGAGCTGAACCAAATGTGAAATCAGCTGGATTTAAAAATCCGCGGTGTGGTTTATGAGTGGTATAAACTTCTGGAAGTGGTCCCTCTTCCTCTTCACTCTCTGAGTCCTCTGCTGGCTGCTGCCTACAGCGCCTCTAAAGCGGCCGAAACTGGTACTGCACCATTTTCGCCAAAAATGAAAAACGAAGAATCAGAGCGAAAAATGAGTCTAAAAATATGGGAAAAAATCCATAAATAAATTCTTTATGAACACAAATGGTTTACTATATTTTATTACCCAAATGAGAATTGATAACAGAATTGATAAGGAATAATAATAATAATAATAATAATAATGAATTCAATTTATAACGCACTTTTCATTAATGAAAATCTCAAAGTGCTATCTCAAAGGAATCGAATCGATAAATGACATCGATAAAGGCATCGATATTGATAATTTCTTATCAATTCCCATCCCTAGGCCAGGTGGAGCTGAAAAAGTCAGGTTGAAGAAAATAAAGGTGTTACAGGAGGAAGCTGCCGAATGTGCAAAGCTTACAGACATTTTTTTCAAAGAGACAGACAGAAGAAGCAACAGTTAATGATATAAAAAAAACTAGCATAATAAATTAAGCTAATGTCACAATGTTGTACTATGTCACTACACATGCATGAAAGTCAAGTGGGACCTAAACGGTCATAGCCTAATTAGAAATAAAAGCATATATATATAAAATTGACCAATACATAAATAAACGTCAAAGGACAATTTAAATTAAAAGAGAACTTTATCTCGTTTTAAAAATTAATTGACCATCATGTTTTTTTTTCCAGCTTAGTTCCAACAAGTTATATATTTTAATTAATAATTTTACATTTTACTGTGCTTAAAATACCGGTAGGCCTATATATTTTTTGTTTTTACTTTTACTCTTAGATGACTTGTGTTATGTAATTAAATTAAATTTAATTATTTTTTTTATTTTCCACACAAGTCCTTATTTACGTAATGAGGCAGAAATGCATGAGGTGAAGTGAAAACAGGAGACAGAAAAATGTTAAAACAACACATTTAATAGACAAATAAAAATAAACTCGTGCATATGCATACATATTGCATCCAATATCAAACTTGTCTCAGATGTTGCTTGTCTTGACCCTAAAAACCTTTCAGAGATAAGGCTTAAAGGACTCAAGAGCTCAGCACTTCAAGAAATAAGCAAAAATCTGCTTAGATTTGATGAGAGAGTCACAGTGAGTACTTTACACACAAAGCTGTCCAGTCTAGCATCCCAGTGGGATAGGCTCAAAAAGTCCCCTCTGGAAGAGTCCACTGTCAGGATGGTACTGAGATGGAACAGGGTGGCCAGGAGGGCTCAGTTGAACCAGAGATTGAACTTGAAAGCAGGGCTTGTTCTTCTTGCAGAAACTGTGCTATCTGTGTTTACCTTATATTGACACAGTATAACCTTTTCACAGATGCCTACCCAGTAATAGGGCTGGCATACAAATATTTGTTGACTCTTTCATTGTCTCAGGTTGCATGTGAAAGAAGCTTATCTACTCTCAAGTTAATCAAGAATAGACTAAGAAGCACACTTAACCAGGAGCATTTGGAGGCATTTATGCTGATGTCCACAGAGAAAGAACTTCTTATGTCCATTGACAATGACAAAGTAACAAATATGGTGGCAGAAACTAGTGCACTTCTTAGGCGCTTACTGATGCTGTAGATCACATGTCAAACTCGAGGCCCATGGGCCAAATCTGGTCTCATTGACATTTTATCTGGCCTCAAATTTAATATTTTAAATGTAAAATAGTTTTATGGTTTATCTTTTTGTCACTGTATTTAGTGCAAACTTCTCATGACAGCTGGCCAACGTTCAAGCCAACAAAATTACGTTTTGAGTTTTTCAGTAATCTTTGAGTCTGATATGGAAAGAGCAACAAATAATTGACTTATCTTTTTCTGTTTTTTAAGTCAACTAATTTAGTTTTTTTTTCACCTGATTTGCTGAATTGTAACAAAATGTAACACAAAAATTATAACAAAAAAAAAAGTTGTAGATTGTATTGCAATTAAAAAAATATTATATGCTACATTTTTGCCTAATATTTTTAAAATGTGAAAAAATGGGCCACTCTTGGCCATTAAACTCCCGGGCTGAAAGGTTTTCCCACTCCGCCCTTGCCCAATGTGTACCATATTTGCCCCAGATGGGTCAAAGGTCACCATGCGTCCAAATCCTACGTAGATACCAAAAGTCCCGACTCTAAATCACAGAAGTCTGGACTTTGAACTGTCAACTTTTCCTCCTCCCCCAGTTCTAACTGCAGAACAGAGGCGTCTGAATGCGCTCTGTCCTGTTAGGGCCCTGAGCGTCTACATGGAGAGAACTGTCAGTTGGCGCAAAACAAACCAATTGTTCATATACTTTGCTAATCCTACCACAGGCAGGGCTCTGTCAAAACAGCGCCTCTCACACTGGGTGACTGAGGCCATAAAGAGGGCATACAGCAGCAAAGGTCAACAGGTGCCCACTGGGGTACATGCTCACTCAACTAGAGGCCTAGCCACTTCCTGGGCCTTATTCAGAGGTGTTCCAGTAGCAGACATCTGTGCAGCTGCTAACTGGTCATCATCAAACACGTTTGTGAAACACTACAGCCTAGATGTAACAGCAAGTGACACAATTCAAGCTGTTCTCTCTACCACAGATAAATGAGCGGCTGATACCTGTAGGCTAAAGCAAGAAGTTCTCATGAGCATGCATTTCCAGGGCATTTCTAGGGCATGATTGGATTATGTTCCCATAGTCATGCGGTTGCACCGCAGTGAACTGACCGATAAGGGAACTGAAAGTTATGCACCATAACTCATGTTCCCTGAAGGAAGGGAACAAGGTGCAACACATGTTTGCAAATACGGCATCCATTTCCACTGTTATGCTGATGACACACAGCTCTACTTGTCATCAAAACCTAACTCCACCCACCCACCCTCCATCCTCACCGACTGTCTCAATGAGCTAAATCACTGGTTTTCTAACAATTTCCTTCAACTAAACAGTAACAAAACAGAAATCATTCTCGTCGGTACCAAAAACTCTATTTCAAAATCAGAACATCTTCTCGTCCCCCTTAACAACTCTCTGCTATCCCCCTCCCCTCAGGTCAAGAGCCTCGGTGTCATCCTCGACACCACTCTCTCCTTCACTTCACACATCAACAATATTACTCGGTCTGCCTATTTCCACCTCCGTAATATTAACCGTCTCCGTCCTTCTCTCACACCCCGCTCCACAGCCATCCTGGTGCACAGTCTTGTGACTTCCCGTATCGACTACTGCAACTCCCTTCTCTACGGCCTCCCCAACAAATCTCTCCACAAGTTACAGATGGTCCAGAACTCAGCTGCCCGTGTCATCACTCAAACCTCCTACTATAACCACATCACTCCTGTCCTGCAGCAGCTCCACTGGCTCCCGGTTAAATCATGCATCTTCAAAATTTGCTGGTGAAGATTCTCAGTCATCCAGGACATGATAAAATCAAAAAAGGCGTTCAATACAGAACAACTGGACTTGATTTGGAATTTGTTTATTTATCTTCAAAATTCTACTTCTCACATTCAAAGCCATCCACAACCTTGCCCCTCCTTACCTCTCTGAACTCCTACAAATCTCCATCCCATCACGCTCTCTCAGATCCTCCTCTTCGCTACATCTCCATGTACCCTCTCCCCGCCTCTCCACCATGGGGAGCAGGGCATTCACCTGCTCTGCCCATCACCTCTGGATCGCTCTACCGCCAGACCTTCAAAACACCACCTCCCTTTCTCTGTTCAAGACAGCCCTGAAAACACATCTCTTTAGACTAGCTTATCATTAACTCTACTAAATGTATTTTTATAATTTTGCATTTTATAATCTTTATCTATTTTATATTTCAATTTGTCACTGATAATGTTTGAACTGTATTGGTTTGTTAAGTGTCCTTGAGTGTCCTGAAAAGCGCTTTTTAAATAATATGATTATTATTATTATTGTTGTTATTGTTATTGTTGTTATTGTTTTTATTGTTGTTATTATTGTTATTATTGTTGTTATTGTTGTTATTATTGTTATTATTGTTATTATTGTTATTATTATTAGTATTATATTTGTAGCATTCTACTCAGTCCATGGTGTCAAAACATCACAAATCAAACTAACACTACTTAAATACCTGGACTAAAGACTGGAACGTTCTCCAGTAATACACTAAAATCAAATATCTATCCATCCACCATCCATACACCCATCCATACACATTTCTTCCTTTTCCACTCATGGGTCACTGGTGCCCATATCCAGAAGTGACTATGTGAGAGGTGGGTGACACATGGACAGGTCTCCAGTCCATTACAGGGACACCTAGGTAAAAGAGCTTCCAATAGCCCAATTAGCACTTTGAGATTTTTATTAATGAAAAGTGCGGTATAAATTGAATTTATTATTATTATTATTATATGCATGTTTTTGGTCTGTGGGATCATACCGGAGTACCTGGAGAAAACCCACGCATGCACAGACACCATGCAAACTCCACCCAAAAAGACTCATGACTGTCGTTTGAACCGGGGTGACCTGCTCACTGAGATGCAACTGAGTCACTGTGCTGCCCAAAATGTCAAAGATTTGACTGCTAATTCATTCATTCAACCTTTAGTCAGGTAAATCTCATTGAGCCTCGAGGGCTCATTTACAAAAGTGACCTGCTACAAACTAAAGAATGATGAACAGCAATGGTAGAATTTCCTTAAACAACAAACAACAGAAAGAAAGAAAAAAAAACATAGGAGAGAAATAGAAAGTGAAATGCAAAGTATCAAAACTAGCAAAACACCACAAGGTAGATGTACAAAATCAAAAACAAGAACATATCTGCAATGGTTTTTGCCATGATTCCAAAAGATTCTTAAACCCATTTAAAGGTCAGGGCCTAGAGCTTCAAATCTTTTTGTAAGATATTCCAGGAAGCAGGAGCAGAGTAGGAGAAAGCCCTTTTTCCAAGTTCAGTCCTCACTGATGGAACACTGCAGGTGATCATGTCCTGAGAGTGCACGCTGTAGCTGCACTCACGTAAAGACATGTAGGAGGAGGTATGAAGGCAGCAGACCGAGAAGTGATTTAAAGATGAAAATGTACCAGTGGATGAGTCTGCGTGAGGTTAATGATGTCCAGTTAACCAGTGAATACAGGGTGCAGTGGTGGATACGATAATCACAGCCAGTTATGAATCTTAGAGCACCATGGTAGACAACATCCAACATCCACAGGGTGCTTGTAGGAGCATTCATGTAGAGAATGTCACCGTAATCAATGGAGGGGAGGGAAAGTCACATATACAAGGCGTTAGCATTCAGTGTTAGACATGATCTGTTTCTGAAAAAGAAACCCAGTTTAACTTTCAGTTTCTTTACTAGGTTTTCCACATGGAGTTTAAAAGAGAGATGTGAATCAACCAGGATACCGAAATGTTTATAGGACTCAACAAACTCAATTGGGACACCATTTGAGGATAAAATCAGAGGAAGATCTGCTGGGACCGACTTCCTACTTGAAAAAAACATCCCTTTGGTTTTATCAGCATTTAGTACAAGTTTGAGATGGAACAAATCTGACTGGATTATGTCGAAAGCGGATTGCAGTAACTGGAAAGCCTTAGCTACTGTTTTAGCTCGGCAGTAAACAACTGTGTCATCAGCATAGAAATGTAAGGATGCATCAGGGGTGCTCTGACCTACATGAGCTATGTAAATTGTAAAGAGGGTTGGTCCTAAGACTGAGCCTTGTGGTACACCATTTTTAACCGTTAAATAACTGGAAGAAGTACCATTGTGCTGAACACATTGCATCCGATTGGACAGATAATTAGAAAACCAACCAATGGTGTGATCAGAGAACCCAATTTCTGAGAGCTTATGACACAAGATGTTATGATCCACTGTGTCAAAAGCTTTAGACAAGAAAAGTGCAGCACAATAATTCTTAGCATCCAATGCTTCAACAACGTCATTAAGAACCTTCAGAGAAGCAGTTGTTGTGCTGTTTTTTCCTGAAACCAGATTGATGAAGAGGTAAGATGTTAAATGAGTCCAAATAATTTTTGATCTGAGAGTTTATCAAATTTTCTAGAACCTTGGCTAAAATGCAGAGCTAATGAGGTAAAAGCGGATTGTAAATATGCTTTAAGGTTTTTTCTATTTTTTTTATTTTTCTTTGGTTTGGTTTATTTTTCATTGTTTTATCATACAATGAAAAGCCCAAAATGGGCTACTTATGATTCTATAGTGTAAGTGAGGAAGCGGAAACAAATAAGCTATCATAAAACAGCTAATAAAATNAGACTAGGTTTCATCATCTATTCTGTGTAAATCAGACCTGGGCATTGTAAGGCCCCAGGGCCACATGCGGCCCTTTGGTTGACTCTGACCGGCCCCCGTAAGGGGAGTTACAACAAAAAAATAGTTTCTAATTTTACCTCATTTGTGGACTGCATTGCTTTAATTTTGATGTCTTTTTAAAATTCACGTACAAAATGATGCAATATGTAAATCAAGACATGCGCAATGTGCATGATTGCATTGTTGTCAAGTCACAAGACAACGTTAGCCCTAAAAAATGTCCACTCATGTTTTTTATTTTGTTGATTAATCACAACTAATACTTTTACCAGTTTGTCTAAACAATGATATTTACTGCTTTTAATAAAGAAATACTATTAATATGCAGTATTGAATTATGTCATTTTGCCCGGCCCCCCACAATATTTTCTATTTCTCATGTGGCCCCATGGAAAAAATAATTGCCCACCCCTGGTGTAAATGTTCTGCTTGTTTTTATCACAAAGTGACTGTAATTACTCTTCGTGGCCGCTATAGAGGCGCTGTTGACGCCCGCTAGCTTAGCCTTTAGCTTAACCGTTAGCTTGCGAGTAGCATCTAACAAAATCGGATTAAAAGCAACTTACGCAAAGAGTTTTAGCCTGTATGTGATACTCACTAGAACCGCGTTCTTTTAAGAGACATACTCAATGTTATTAAACCTGTTGAGACAGGTTCTGTGATTTTTAAACGTTAAAGAAAAATCTCCGTTTGTCTTGTGGTTATGTGTTATGCACTGCGCAAATAAATTATAAATAAATCGAATTTTAGCTCAAAACAACAACATATTTTTAACAATTGTTCATGTTTAAGACTGTTTATAAATACATTGTGTACCATACTTGTTATTTTGGCTTTTCCATATTCAGGGCAGCTGCATTTCTAGCATGCTTCTACCAATATACCCACTGTCCCTCCTCTGGACATGTCCAAACCACTGTCCCTCCTCTGGACATGTCCAAACATCTCAGTGTGTCCTCTCTAACCTTATCTCCTAGTTGTTCAACATGTGCTGTACCACTGATGATCTCATTCCTGATCTTATCCATCCTTGTCACTCCTAAGGAGAACCTCAACATCTTCATTCCTGTCACTTCCAGTTCTAGCTCCTGTCTTTTTGTCCATGTCTCTGTCTCCAGACCATACAACATAGTAGCTGACCTCACCACTGTCTTTTAAACATGTTATTTGACCTTTGCTGACACCTTTTTGACACAAATCACTCCTGAAACTTTTCTCCATCCACTCCATCCTGCCTGGACTCTCTTTTTCATCTCTTTACAACATTTTCTTGGACAGTGGACCCCAAGTACTTGAAGTCCTGCACCTTCTTCTGCTCCTTGTAGCCTCACTGTTCCACCTCCTCACTCACATTCACACACATGGACTCTGTCTTATACGGGTGACTTTCATTCCTCTTCTTTCAAGTGCATACCTCCACCTCTCCAAGTTATCTTGTGCAACACATTTAAACATCACAATTTCCCATATATTTCCATGGTTTATTATTATTATTATTATTATTATTATTATTATTATTATTATGATTATTTATAACGGACATAATGCATACCCATATTGTATTCTGTCAGAAATTATGGGCACATTACTGAGCATATAAAAAATGATAAATATATATGTGTTGACTGATTTCTCCAACTTATTCCCTGGTATACCATACCATATCATACAACTTTATTTATAGAGCACTTTAAACAGCGACAAGGCCAACCAAAGTTCTGTACAAACAAACAAACAACAGGCAACACACAACAATGAAGTACAGAAAATAGACATAGGAACATTGCAGATCATAAATAAAACAACTAAACATAGATCAGCTGGTGTTGAAAGCGACAGAATGGTAATTGGTCTTCAGACGGGATTTGAACACTGAGAGGGAGGGGGCCTGTCTGACGTTCAGAGGTAACTCGTTCCAGAGTCTTGGGCCTGCTACAGAGAAAGCACGTTTTTTTGCAGCACGGTGGCACAACTGGTAGAGCTGCTGCCTCTCAGCGAGAAGGTTGCCGGTTCAAATCCCAGTCCGGGGCCTTTCTGGGTGGAGTTTGCATGTTCTCCCCGTGCATGCGTGGGTTTCCTCCGGGTACTCCGGTTTCCTCCCACAGACCAAAAAAAACATGCTTGTTAGGCTGATTGGTGACTCTAAATTGACCCTAGGTGTGAGTGTGAGAGTGGATGGTTGTTTGGTGTGAGTGAGACAGGTCCCTCTTGTAAATGAGTCCCCGTGACTCAATGAGGCTAGCCTGTATAAATAAAGGTTGAATGAATGAATGAATGAAAAAAGCCCTGTCACTTGTGGGCGGCCGTGGCGTAGTGGTAATGGCAGTTGTCCCCCGATCGGAAGGTTGGAGATTCGAATCCTGGTTCCCACACCATGTGTCATTGTGTCCCTGGGCAAGACACTTAACCCCGAGTTGCTCCCGGTAGGACTGGAAAGGCGCCTTGCATGGCAGTCTGCCGCTACCGGTGTATGAATGTGTGTATGAATGGGTGGATGGTTGGTATTGTAAAGCGCTTTGGGGCCTCTCATCGGGGGCTGGAAAGCGCTATATAAATAAGCTCCATTTACCATTTACCTCTGCGTTTTAGACGAGTCCCTGGGATTGTCAAAAGTACCTGGTCCGCTGACCTCAGAGCATGTGGAGGGGCATATGGGTGTATCAAATCAGTGAGATAGGCGGGGGCAAGACTGTTCAGCGATTTGTAGACATAGAGGAGGATTTTGAACTGGATACGAAGATGAACAGGTAGCCAGTGCAGGGAGGCCAAGACTGGTGTAATCAAAGTCAAAGTCAAAGTCAACTTTATTGTCAGATCTGCAATATGTACTGTACAGGACATACACAGGACCGAAATTGCGTTTCTCTCAGTCCCTCGGTGCAACAGTAAACATCTAAACATTGAAACACTGAAACATATAATAATTGACATAAGCATAAAATAGTAAAACTAACACTGTCCTGAGTTTTTTGCATAGTGGTATAAGAGTATGAAAATTTACACCAACTCTAAAACTAAAACATTAAACATTTAATGAACATAATACTGTCCTGAGTTTTTGCATACTAGTATAAAAAAAGAGTATAAAAAGTATAACTAAAATAAACTAAAGGTTTCTAGCATTGACATTTGCAAAGTGGCAAAGCAGCGTATGAGTTAATGTACACAGTATATGTATGAGGTAGTAGTTGATGTTGTTATAGAGGCAAAAAGTGGCATATGCAGTAAGGCACATTGGGCATCCCTAAATAAGACCGTTCAGAGCATGTGATGTGCTCTCTTTTGCCTGTACTAGTTAAAAATTGGGCTGCTGCATTCTGGACCAGTTGTAGTCTTGCAATGGTGGTCTGACTGATATCAAACAGAAGTGAATTGCAGTAATCAAGCCTAGATGTAATAAATGCATCAATTACGGTCTCGCCGGATGGTGGACCAGAATCGCCTCGAAGCCGTACGGAAGTCATTCTCCATGGCCTCTCCGAACTCCTCCCACGCCCGAGTTTTTGCCTCAGCAACCACCCGAGCCGCATGCCGCTTGGACTGCCGGTACCTATCTGCTGCTTCCGGGGTCCCACAGGCCAAAAAGGCCCAATAGGACTCCTTCTTCAGCTTGACAGCATCCCTCACCGCCGGTGTCCACCACCGGGTTCGAGGGTTGCCACCACGACAGGCACCAACAACCTTGCGGCCACAACTCCGATAAGCTGCCTCGACAATAGAGGCGCGAAACATGGCCCACTCGGGCTCAATGTCCCCCGCCTCCCTCGGAACGTGTTCAAAGCTCTCCCGGAGGTGGGAGTTAAAGCTCCGTCTTACGGGAGACTCTGCCAGACGTTCCCAGCAGACCCTCACAATACGTTTGGGTCTGCCAGGTCTGACCGGCATCCTCCCCCACCATCGGAGCCAACTCACCACCAGGTAGTGGTCAGTTGACAGCTCCGCCCCTCTCTTCACCCGAGTGTCCAGGACATGCGGCCGCAGATCAGATGAGACGACAACAAAGTCGATCATTGAACTACGACCTAGGGTGTCCTGGTGCCAAGAGCACATATGGACACCCTTATGCCTGAACATGGTGTTCGTTATGGACAATCCATGACGAGCACAGAAGTCCAACAACAGAACACCACTCGGGTTCAGATCAGGGGGGCCGTTCCTCCCAACCACACCCCTCCAGGTCTCACTGTCATTGCCCACGTGAGCGTTGAAGTCCCCCAGCAGAACAAGGGAGTCCCCAGGAGGCGCACCCTCCAATACCCCCTCCAAGGACTCCAAAAAGGGTGGGTAATCTGCGCTGCCGTTTGGCGCATAGGCACAAACAACAGTCAGAGCCCGTCCCCCCACACGTAGGCGAAGGGAGGCTACCCTCTCGTTCACCGGGGTGAACCCCAACGTACAGGCACCAAGATGGGGGGCAACAAGTATGCCCACTCCTGCTCGGCGCCTCTCACCAGGGGCAACTCCAGAGTGGAAGAGTGTCCAACCCCTCTCAAGGAAACTGGTTCCAGAGCCAGAGCCATGCGTTGAGGTGAGTCCGACTATTTCTAGCCGGAACCTCTCAACCTCACACACTAGCTCAGGCTCCTTCCCCACCAGAGAGGTGACATTCCATGTCCCAATGGCCAGCTTCTGTAGCCGAGGATCAGACCGCCAGGGTCCCCGCCCTCGGCCACCACCCATTCCACAATGCACCCGACCCCTTTGGCCCCTCCCACAGGTGGTGAGCCTATGGGAAGGGGGACCCACGTCTCCTCTTCGGGCTGTGCCCGGCCGAGCTCCATGGGTGAAAGCCCGGCCACCAGGCGCTCGCCAACGTGCCCCTCCTCCGGGCCTGGCTCCAGAGTGGGGCCCCGGTGACCCGCGTCCGGGCGAGGGAACATTGTTTCCATTTATATTATTCATCATAAGGGGTCTTGTGGGCTGCGCTTTGTCTCGTCCCTCACGTCAGGGGGGGAAAGCGGTACGCGACCAACACCATTTATGGTGGGGATGGCATGCTGTTGACCTCAACTCGGGATGTTGTGAGTCGGTGGGCGGAGTACTTCGAAGACCTCCTCAATCCTACTGGCACGTCTTCCACTGAGGAAGCGGAGCCTGGGGACTTTGGGTCGGGCTCTCCAATCTCTGGTGCTGAGGTCGCCGAGGTGGTTAAAAAGCTCCGCGGTGGCAAGGCTCCGGGGGTGGATGAGATTCGTCCTGAGTTCCTTAGGGCTCTGGATGTTGTGGGGTTGTGTTGGCTTACGCGACTCTGCAATATCGCGTGGACATCGGGGGCAGTTCCCTTGGATTGGCAGACTGGGGTGGTGGTTCCCCTATTCAAAAAGGGGGACCGTAGGGTGTGTTCCAACTATAGAGGGATCACACTCTTAAGCCTCCCTGGTAAGGTCTATTCAGGGGTTCTGGAGAGGAGGGTCCGTCGGATAGTCGAACCTCGGATTCAGGAGGAGCAGTGTGGTTTTCGTCCTGGTCGTGGAACACTAGACCAGCTCTACACCCTCAACAGGGTCCTGGAGGGTGCGTGGGAGTTTGCCCAACCAGTTTACATGTGCTTTGTAGACTTGGAAAAGGCATTCGACCGCGTCCCTCGGGGGGTTCTGTGGCGGGTACTCCGGGAGTATGGGGTACCAGGCCCATTGATATGGGCTGTTAGGTCCCTGTACGACCGGTGTCAGAGCTTGGTCCGCATTGCCGGCAGTAAGTCAGGCTCGTTTCCGGTGAGAGTTGGACTCCGCCAAGGTTGCCCTTTGTCACCGATTCTGTTCATAACTTTTATGGACAGAATTTCTAGGCGCAGCCAAGGTGTTGAGAGGATCCGTTTTGGTGGCCTTAGAATCGCTTCTCTGTTTTTTGCAGATGATGTGGTCCTATTGGCTTCATCAGCTCGTGATCTACAGCTTTCGCTGGAGCGGTTTGCAGCTGAATGTGATGCGGCCGGGATGAGGATCAGTTCCTCCAAATCCGAGGCCATGGTCTTGAGCCGGAAAAGGGTAGCATGCCCTCTCCGGGTCGGGGAGGAGGTCCTGCCCCAAGTGGAGGAGTTTAAGTATCTCGGGATCTTGTTCACGAATGAGGGAAAACTGGAGCGTGAGATCGATAGGCGGATAGGTGCAGCGTCCGCAGTGAAGCGGGCGCTGTACCGGTCTGTCGTGGTGAAGAGAGAGCTGAGTCAAAAGGCAAAGCTCTCAATTTACCGATCGATCTACGTTCCCACCCTCATCTATGGTCATGAGCTTTGGGTTATGACCGAAAGAACAAGATCTCGGATACAAGCGGCTGAAATGAGTTTTCTCCGCAGGGTGGCTGGACTCTCCCTTAGAGATAGGGTGAGAAGCTCAGTCATCCGGGAGGGACTCGGAGTAGAGCCGCTGCTTCTCCACATCGAGAGGAGCCAGTTGAGGTGGCTCGGGCATCTGGTTAGGATGCCTCCTGGACGCCTCCCTGGTGAGGTGTTCCGGGCATGTCCCACCGGGAGGAGACCCAGAGGAAGACCCAGGATACGCTGGAGGGACTATGTTTCTCGGCTGGCCTGGGAACGCCTTGGGATTCCCCCAGAGGAGCTGCTCCAAGTGGCTGGGGAGAGGGAAGTCTGGGCCTCCCTACTTAGGCTGCTACCCCCGCGACCCGACCCCGGATAAGCGGAAGAAAATGGATGGATGGATGGATGGATGGATGGATGGATGGATGGATGGAATTACGGTCTCCAGGTTATTTTTTGATAATATGGGCTTCAGCTTAGACAGTCGCCTCAGCTGGAAAAAACAGGATTTAACGATCATATTTACATGGCTGTTGAGTTTCATGGAAGGATCTATTATCACTCCCAGATTTGTGACCTTTTGTTTTTCATACAGGGGTAAGGCAGAAAGGTCAACGCAGTGGTTTGAGATTGTGTCATTGGGAAGGAACAATATGGCTTCAGACTTCTTATTATTAAAACTTAAGACATTTAAAGCCATCCAGTCCCTGGTGTCACGCAGGCAGTTGAGCAGAGGTTGAATTGAGGATGTGCCAATGTTTCTTAGGGGGAAGTAGATTTGACATTCATCGGCGTAGAAGTGGAAAGGTATGTTATGTTTCTGGAAAATAGTACTGAGTGGCAGTATGTATAAGGAGAATAGGAGAGGACCCAGGATGGACCACTGTGGAACCCCCCATTTAAGTGCCGCCATTGCAGAACTAAAATCGTTGATGGAAACACAAAAGGATCTGTCGGAGAGGTAGGATGGTATAGAGAGTTTTGTGATTCTTGCAGCTGGTCTCAAAGTGTGTTCATATGTTTCCTTACCTGTTTTTATACCATGTGTGGCTCTTTGGTGTAGTGGGCATACCATACCATACCATACCATTTTATTTATAAAGCACTTTAAACAGGAACAAGTCCACCAAAGTGCTGGACAAACAAACACGCAACAGGCAACACATACAATGAAGTACAACACGAAAAACATAAAAACATTGCAGATCATAAATCAAACGATCCAGTACACATCAGCTGGCATTGAAAGCGATGGAGTAGTAGTGAGTTTTTAAATGTCAACTGACTCCTTCATCTTTAAAAACTGTGTTAGGATAGGCTAAGTGCTTGGTGACTGTACAGTACTGTACATTTATCTATTTATTAAAATATACAGTATATACAGTATTTTTATTTTTTTATTGTTTTTTATTTATAAATAGATAAATGTGCAGTACTGCACAGTCACCAAGCACTTAGCCTATCCTAACACAGTTTTTAAACATGAAGGAGTCATGCCTCGTACCCACTGCACAACTCGAAACGCGCCTGCCGCTCCCTTTTTGCAGCTGGACAGGGTCCCACTGAGCCACTGAACGCCGTCTCATGACGTACACTAGGGGGCGGCAGAGGGAGGGGAGTAGCTCGTTTTCCG
Source organism: Garcialebias charrua (assembly GCA_038048925.1). Taxonomy (NCBI): domain Eukaryota; kingdom Metazoa; phylum Chordata; class Actinopteri; order Cyprinodontiformes; family Rivulidae; genus Garcialebias; species Garcialebias charrua. The sequence continues at coordinate 21,708 of JBBPBX010019346.1, read as the reverse complement.
GGTTCATTTGTTGTGTTAACTGCACCTCAGACGGTCTTCGATGAGATTAAAACTTTTTTTTTATGTTTGGGGTGATCTACACTGGAGTGAACAGCAGTCTGTCAGCAGCAACTGTAAAAATGCCACGTTTCTTACCGGAGTTTGGTTCCAATTCATGGAGGCTGGATCCGGTAAGTTTAAAAAGTTTTTAAAAAGTCCCGTTGTGGTTGTGTAATCAGATGATAGAGGCTCTCCCTGCTGTTTGCTGGACGCGTCGAGCGTCCAGAGATGAAATTTTATGGCGTTGGCAGTTCGACGCCGACGCGCGCGTGCCCGCGAAGGCTGCCCCCTCGCCGCTTCGATCACTCGAATCGCGCCGCTTCCTGTTTCTCCGTGACTCGACGCGTCTCCTCAATAGACTTTGAATGTAAACCGGCCGCTTCAGCCGCCCGACGCCGGGGGCAGTGGGTACGAGGCATCAGTTGAATTGTCTCCCTCCTCCCTGCAGGCTCCATAGGGAGCTTGCTCCCTTTATGTGAAAGGGAGACAATTCAACTTATTCCTTCATTTTTTTAAAACTGTGTTAGGATTGGCTAAGTTCTTGGTGACTGTCCAGTACTGTACATGTATTCATTTATATAAAAAAAAAAAAATATATATATATATATATTTTTTTTTTTATGAGATGCATGCTCGTAAGTCTGGGACCTCGTAAGTAAGAGCGCTCGTAAGTCGGGGACTACCTGTAATCTGTAAAATTCCCTGTGAACATGGATGTCATGGCCCGAGAAGTCCGCAACCTGGTCAAGTTTATTGTTTTTTAAGTTCAAGACTTGTGAGAGTGTGGCTACCATATTTTCCGGGATATAGGTTGCGGTTTTTATAATTTTTGCATGACCTGCGACCTATATTCAGGTGCGACCCATTTATGGCTTTTTATAAAATAAACTGATTTGTAATCATTTATTAACAAAAATTAAAGTGAGACACACTATTGCAATAATGTCAACAAATATATTTTTTAGGTGTTTATCCTGCTAAAATTATTAATTTATTAAAGAAAAGTTCAGCTCAGACACATATTTGGTATAATTTATTAAAGAAAAGTTCAGCTCAGACACATATTTGGTATAATTTTTTATCAAAAATAATTGTTTTTAAGTGTTAATCTTTTTAAAAGCCTTGCTGTACGCTCCTGTGGCAGACATTTGCAGCAGAGCTAAACACGGTCCACATTTTGACGTATGTGCGACCTATATTCAGATGCGACCTGTACTGTATATGGATTTTCCCAATTCTTTTGCAATAATTGGACAATGCGACCTATATTCAGGTTCGACCTATATTCCAGAAAATACGGTACATGTTTCCGTAGTTGCATTGACCTGAGGAACTCTGGGAGCCTTGCTCTACACTGGCTTGCATGAACACGCACACAGTCCTGTCCTCTGTAGTGATTCATTGATTTAGGTCTTGCAAATAGAAAAATGTTTGTTGGACAAACACCACATGTATCTCTCTTATTTGCCAATAAAGTCAGTGCATCCACATTTGGTGTGACTAAAACTGCAACCTTTCGGCTTCTTTTCCCGATGATTTCAACCCGACGGAAATGGCTTCAGAGCTTCTGGTTAACCTTTGACAAACCCATGGCAACATCTTCATGGAGCTTGGTGGTGTCATGCTCCTCAAAACTTTTGAGGTACATCTTCGAAACCTCTCCTGCTCGTCTACGATTGAACACAATGACCTTTGCGAGTGTAACTTTTGCAAGTTCTGCATAAGTCTGGGGGCTGGCTTCATCTTTCAAGGTGCAAACGGCATTTTCTCATGATTTCTTCAGATGCTGATGAAGAAGCTGAACATCTTCAGTGAATGGTAATGTTAATGGCTTATTATATTTGGCATGACTTAGAGTGTTAAAGGCACAATGAGACACCAACTCTGACCATTTTGATGAGTACAGTTTTTTGAATGTGTCTGTCGACTTGATCAGTTGTTCATCTTCTGCCATGAGTGCTCGGCAATGAATGTTACAGATTGTGTGCAATGTATGTCCCAGTTTTAGGGCAAGGCTTGGTGTTTGGCAGTGGTGGGCCTCCCACCGCTAGGTAGCGCTGTTGCGCTACTCCGCTTTTAGCGTAGCTAAATAATCTGTTAGCTTTACAGCGGATTGACTAAGTATTATAATTCATAAGCGGGTTTGTGCTATTTTTATTTAAAATGCAGTACCGCTAATAACTAATTATCTATCAGTAAAAACGAAATAACGTATTTACGAGCAGCGCCGGATGTGGTCCGTCACAAAAAAGCGTCCCCCTCAGTCTCTTGGTGTGTGCTCTCTCTATAGCAGTTAGCAGCCAGTGTGTTACTCTGGAGCCTTATTGCTTGTTTTCGAAGAGTCAGACGAAGACTTTTTAACATGGAGGGTGAACTGAACTTGTGGATGTTTCTCAGCGGCCTACGTGACGCGTCTGGATTTTAAAAAAAGTTCGCCACATTAGCACTCTTCAAAATGGCGTCCGCGACTGCCAAAGAAGCCAGGATTTTACAACAAAACACGGTAAAACAATTGTTTCTTTGCTGAGAAAAAATATATTTCATAGCTGACGTTATAGTACAAGTTTTTCTGAGCTTGAGAGTTTCACGAAATGGTCAAATCTGCTGGATTTAAAAAAAGTAGTTCACCATTAGGACTCTTCAAAATGGCGTCCGCAGGGCAGCAAACTTACATACTCAGGGAATCACAAGGAACTCAGGAGACAGAGGCAACGAGGAGACAATGCCAGGACAATGATAAACACAGAGATACAGACTTATTTTTGATTTGATGTTCATTCATTCATTTTAAAAGAACAATACAAAACAGTTTCATCAGATACAAGGATGAATAGACTTTTAGCTGAATGGATGGATGGATAGACAGTTAGCTGGATGGATGATCTTTAACAAGTTCTAAAATCATTAAAATTTAACCTCAGCTTGTGCCTCTGACCCAACAGAACCTCCTTCAGCAGCAGAATCCTCTGTGGTTCTCTGACTTCATCAGTCTGCAGGACTTCATCAGTCTCTCTCCTGGTTCTGGAGGAGTTCTGACCCACTCTTCTTTCCATTGTTGCTTCAGTTCTTTGAGGTTTCTGCTCAGCTCTCTGAAGGTTTCAGGTTCAGGTTCTGGACTCTGACTGGGCCGTTGATTTGATTTGATGTTTATTCATTCATTTTAAAAGAACAATACAAAACAGTTTCATCAGATACAAGAATACAAGTAGGATAAAATGAAAGGAGCAGAAAGAAGATGAAATCTTATTATATCTGCCCCTTATTTCACAGTTTGTTCAACCAATGATAACCTTCAAACTACATCACAAAATGAATAACTCTACTTAATTTTTCTAACTGTAATACACAAACACACTAAGCTACATCATATATAGTTTTTGAGCAAGTCCTTTTTGACCTTTTTCTTAAATGTATACATTGGGCAGCACGGTGGCACAACTGGTAGAGCTGCTGCCTCTCAGCGAGAAGGTTGCCGGTTCAAATCCCGGTCCGGGGCCTTTCTGGGTGGAGTTTGCATGTTCTCCCCGTGCATGCGTGGGTTTCCTCCGGGTACTCCGGTTTCCTCCCACAGACCAAAAAACATGCTTGTTAGGCTGATTGGTGACTCTAAATTGACCCTAGGTGTGAGTGTGAGAATGGATGGTTGTTTGGTGTGAGTGAGACAGGTCCCTCTTGTAAATGAGTCCCCGTGACTCAACGAGGCTAGCCTGTATAAATAAAGGTTGAATGAATGAATGAATTGAATTTGCATTTTTAACATCACTCTCCAGAACATTCCACAATCCAACTCCCTGAATTGAGGTAGACCGTCCCTTTAAGCTGGTTCTGAATTGTGGTTTGATGAATATCTGTCCCTTTAAGATTGTAATAACTTTGTCTAAATTTCTTTGGATATTTAAAGGTAATGTGTTATTATGAGCCCTATACATAACTGATAAAATACTATATTCTACCAATTCCTGGAATTTCAATAAATTTAGCTGAAGAAACAAGGTGTTTGATGGGTGACTGAAATGTTTTCTGGTGATTACTCTTACAGCTCTCTTTTGTAAAATAAAAACAGGCTTTGTAATTGTTTTGCACGCTTTTCCCCAAACCTCAATACAATAGATTAAATGTGGAACAATGATGCTTACAACTGTTATCTTGAAGTTCTAGGGTGTAGAGAGCCACAGAAACGGTTATGGTAGGCCGGATTTGGCCCACGGGCCTTGAGTTTGACACATGCGATCTAGTGGTACTAAAAGTAACAAAAGAAAAAAAAAAACAGCCAAATATGTCAGCAGTTTAGCTAACAGACTTTGGAATGGGTACATTTTGTCCTTGTGAAACCTGTTGAAGAGAACCAAACTAAATACTCTGAAACTCAAACAACTTACTGTATAACAGTTCATGCACCGCTAGTTGGCAGTGTAGTGCAAATATTGCATAACTTGCTGCTACCAATTGTTGAATTTAATTAGCGGATTAGAATTAGCTTCCCCTAATTTTCATAAGACATTAGTGCTTTTGAAATTGCGGACCTAAATAAATTAATTAGTGCTTTAGAAATAGCGGAACTAATTTTTGGATTAGCGTTGCCCACCACTGGTGTTTGGTATGAAAGTCTTTCTTCATCAAAGCCTGACATAATCTTTATTGCTTGCACAACTCTCTGGAAGTTAGCAGGTTTCACAGCATCCTCTAGGTTATGTATTGAAAATTGTGTACCTAGACATATCAACAAACGCCCAACTTCACAAAGCTTTTGTCCCATGTAGTCGTATTTTGTGGGGTCTTTTCCAGGTCTGTTGTGGAGTGACTGAGCAAACTGAACAATACACAGGTCATTTCTCACAGCTGAGGTAACATAATTTTCCCAAAAAAGCTAAGTCTGGTCCTCTGGACATTCAAAAAAACAAAACAAAGCAAAAAAATTGTAGAAACGTTTAGTCTTTCGTCCAAAAGACTTCCTCAGTCTGAGAAGCTGCATTCAGCTCAGTCTTATAAATGGCACCCTCTCACAGTGGATCAACCAGTTTGTTGCTGACAGCCTGAAACCAGCTGCTCACATGGTCAAGGAGGACCATCAGCATGACGATGGATCGTTAGCACCCTGATGGTTGTTTGCTATTCACAGAGGGCTGAGTGATACTAGCAATAACAGCATTGTAAGAGGGGGACAGTTGAACCACCCCTGTTTAATGATGGACGGTTTCTTTTCACAAAGATGGCCTCCTTTACTTTAAGGGCCTGTTTACACGGCGCGTATTTTGAGTGTAACCGCTACTTTCTCTTTGCGACTTTGCTTATCGCCTACACGACACCGCTGGCCCCCCTCGATGACACCGATACTTTTCTGATCCTGCTCTCAAGGTGGAAGTTTTTCGCTGACCCCCCGTTGATAATGTAAACATCTCCCGTGGAGCTTTTGTTTGAACACATGCACGCAGCACGCACGCGCAGACAGCCGGCATTTTAACAATGGCGGTGGACTGGACAGTGGACACACGCACCACTTTCTGAACTATAGCTGATGGAATATATTTTGATTCTCATATTTAATTATTCTACACCTTACCTGCATCTGTGTTGGAAGAGAGCCAGCTGCCTGGATCCAGTTGTCTGTTAACGAGGCAGTCGGACATTTCACGTGTCACGCTGCACTATAACATACTAAATGTGCTATATATTAACAGTTTAACAATAATAAACAGTATTTATGTTAGCGTGGGAGATATTTACATTTATCTGAGCTAAATGAAGCTATCTGGACTCGTTACGTCATGCCTAACATGCTGCATGTTGAAAATGAAGACACCAGGTTGATTTTTAATTTATTTATTTATTCAACACCACAAACTCATGTCACAAACACTGAGAATTAAATTGAACACTTTTAAAAACACGTTAACCGAACTTTAATGAACTGGACTCTGTTGTTCATCCTGGTGGACACTGGACCCACATCCGAACCGCCGGTCCGCTTCGTGGAACAGCTTCGACCTCGCAGGAAAAAAATAAAAATAAAACCTCAGTTGGTTGTTCTGTGATCGAACTAAACACAAGGAAACATTATTAAGAACATGGTTTACCTTGTAGCCCTGCTGTAAATCAGCTGATTCTCACGGACTAAAGTCAGACATGTTGACTCGGTTCCGGACGGTCCAGTCAGTCAGCAACTGGTGCGCAGATGAAGCAGGTCCCACACTTGGTGTCAAATCTGTTGACTCTTGTCCAAATTCCAGCTTTAACTTGTTGTTAACTTGTTGACAACAACTTGTAGTTTAGCTGAACTTTTAGCCAGAGAGGAAAACAGGCTGCCTCGTCTGCTCTGTTTGTTTACCTCAGGCAGCAGTGGCACGCGTGCGCAGTAGTGAAGGTTCCAAAAATCACAGCGCCATCTACAGGCCCAGCATGGTAACTACAGTAAATTCATGAGTACGGGGGGTGGAGGGGAGAGAGTCGTATCCACAGAATTCGCCCATGTCAACGCAAAACTTTCAACCTAATTAACATACCCAAAAGTTGCGTTTCCCCCACACAGTGTCCGTGTAAACAGGGCCTAAGAAACCGTCCATCATTAAACAGGGGTGGAGGCAGTGTTGCCAGGTGAGAAATGTAGGATTATCGTACTAGAGCCCTAAAATTATCGTATTTTGAGGGAAATTATCGTACACCCGTCATAAACAAAATAACAAGTATGCACAATAGTCACTCTATTGTTGAATAGTGTCTAACAGGCACTCACAGCTTTGTGGCATCAGTACTGGTGGGAACCATGGACATTAATACGCATTATTGTCTGGTGGCAACTAATGAGCCCCCACCACCACCACTCCCCCCACTCTTCTTGTTTTGTTTCATGGCTGTCGGGTTAAACCACCACCGAGCTGAAGGGTGGACAGAAGACAGGAGATTTAAAATAAATAAATAAACTAATTCTGTAAAATTAATTTAATAACTCAACTAAATTCTGTCTATTAAGTTTGTATTTTCAAGGAAATAACTTGATCTTTAACTTTACTGATATCACTACTAAAAACATCCCTTAATATTCATTTTATTTATTTATTTTTGGAAATAGTTTCTTTGTTTCATACCCTGGACATTCCATAAAAATGTTGAACCGTTTCAGGGAAATTGCTGGTGCATATGTCACAAAAAAGTCCTGTTTCATGCTTTCTAATTATTTTAAGAGATTTATTAAAGCCTGTGTGTCCTGTTCTATGCGAGTTCCTGTTTCTTCCTGCTTTCCTTGTATATCTTACCTTTTTATGAATGTTGTGTAAATGTCTTCCTGTATCAGTAATGCCCCAGTTTTCCTGTCATGTTTTCTTAATATTATATTTCTTTACTATAATTTAACGTTCAACTTTATATAAACGTTCTATCATTTTCATCTCTTCTTCCAGACACCGGTCTGCTCACCCGGCTCTGCTTTTTCTAACTCATGGGGCGGGCGCAGCGGACTTTTCAGCCAATCATGGTCGTTGTACTGCATATACGTCACTCTTATGTCGCATTTAGAAAAGCACGATTGGCTGGAATTTCAAAACGCCTTCAGGGTTCACAAAAAAACTCCGACAGACAGTTGCGACAGGCTGATGGAAACCGATCACAACTCCACGTTCACAGAATGGTCAAATTATCGTATTTTTGGCCTTTTTAGGGATTATTGATCGTACATCGTACAGAGGGCCAAATTATCGTACAAATACGATAATTATCGTACACCTGGCAACACTGGGTGGAGGCCTCCGGGTTCAACTGTCCCCCTCTTACAATGCTGTTATTGCTAGTATCACTCAGCCCTCTGTAAATAGCAAACAACCATCAGGATGCTAACGATCCATCGTCATGCTGATGGTCCTCCTTGATCATGTAAGCAGCTGGTTTCAGGCTGTCAGCAGCAAACTGCTTGATCCACTGTGACAGGGTGCTATTTATAAGACTGATCTGAATACAGCATCTCAGACTGAGGAAGTCTTTCGGACGAAAGACAAAATGTTTCTACAATTTTTTTTGCCTTTTTTTTTTTTTTTTGAATGTCCAGAGGACCAGACTTAGCTTTTTTGGATATTTCTACCTGGATTATTGAGCATGCATCAGGGTAACATCATCTTGTTTCATACAGTTAATGAGCTTCCAAACTCCACTTGAGATTTGATGATAGAATGCAGACTCATTAGCCGAAGCCAAACCCAGCACTTTGGTTCTTCCAAGTGGATTATCCAGATCCATATTTTCTGGCTTACAGGGGCATCGACGGACATGTCTCCATAGTTCCTTTCGAATGTACATTCCTTGACAGTAGATACTTTGAATAAATGATCCAGCTACTACCTTAGCTTTAGGTTTTCTCTTCACTTTCAATGTCCCTTTTTCACCTTGTAAAACTGCAGAGTTATGCTTAAAATTTCCCTTGTTCCTTATTTTTGCTAATAAAACTTTGCGCTCTTTAGAATCCTTGGGAAGGGAAAACGCATGGATAATTTCAGCATGCTTCTTGTGTGTTTTTAAATGGTGTGAAATTTTACTTTGTGGCTTACCACATACAAAACAGTAGTTTTTAACACTTGTAATCTGCTTTGAGGATTCTTGTTTGAGAAGCTCATCTTGACTGACTGGTTTATCCTTTGAGTATTGATTTGATTTGATTTATTTATTTATTCATTCATTTTATAATTAAAACAAGAAAACAATACAATACAAAAAAGAGAGAAAAAATATATAAAATGAAAGGCGGCAGAAGAAGAAAAAAATCTTATTTTTTCTGCCCCTTTTTCTCCAATAAACAATTCATATACACAACTACTTGGATTACAAAATAAATAATCAACTTAATTTTAGCATTTAAGAATAAACACGTGATACAACCAACTCATATAATTTCCAAAATAGTGAACAACTTAAATAATAATTACTACCCTCGGTGTCATACACAAACTTCCAAATTTCAACTCATTTAAATATATGTTTTTAACCGTTTAAACTTAATCATTCTTTTGAATGTAACCATTGATCTGACCACTTTAATATCAGACTCCAATTTATTCCATAACCCTATTCCTTGAATTATGGTAGATCTTCCCCTCAAACTAGTCCTAAAAGGTGGCTTCACAAATATATCTGTCCCTTTAAGATTATAATTACTCGTTCTTCTGACAAAATATTTCTGAATATTAGAAGGAAGTGCATTAGTTTGAGCTTTATACAAAATTATCAACATATTATAATGAATTAAATCATAAAATTTCAACAGTTTTGTTTGATAAAACAAAATGCTTGAAGGATGATGAGAATTCTTTCTGGTGATAATTCTAATAGCTCTTTTCTGCAATATAAATGTATGTGGTAGAAGTGGCTTGGCCTGATGTTTTAAATGTGTTTTCACAAGGGCGTAATCACCATCTCAGAAGTGAGGGGGACAAATTTTTCAATTTTACATGCCAACAAATTCTTCATGAACTATCAGATCATGATCAGCATATCTCACAACTACTGCCTCCTGCTCTTTTCCTGATACATCTTGTGTTCCATCCATAATCATAGAAAACTGCAGTTGTGGAAGTGACCTGATGTTTTCCACAATTTCACGTACTACTGAGTGGCTCAATAGACTTAGGATCTCGTTTTGAACTTTGGGACTTGTGTAGTCCTCTTGAGAACTCAACCATTTTCTTAGTTCAGGGTCATCCTAAAAGCACCCTGCAGATGTTGGATGTGGTCTATCATGGTGCACTAAGATTCATAACTGGTTGTGATTATCGTACCCACCACTGCACCCTGTATTCACTGGTTAATTGGACATCATTAACCTCACGCAGACTCTTCCACTGGTACATTTTCATCTTTAAATCACTTCTTGGTCTACTGCCCTCATACATCTCCTCCTACATGTCTTTGCGTGAGTGCAGCTACAGTGTGCGCTCTCAGGACATGATTACCTGCAGTGTTCCGTCAGTGAGGACTGAACTTGGAAAAAGGGCCTTCTCCTATTCTGCTCCTGCTTCATGGAATATCTTACAAAAAGATCTGAAGCTCTCGGCCCTGACCTCCCTAAATGGTTTTCAGAATCTGTTGGAATCCTGGCAAAAACCAATGCAGATTTGTTCCTGTCTTTGATTTTATACGTCTACCTTATAATGTTTTGCTAGTTTTTTGATACTTTGTTAAAAAAAAAAAAAAAATCTTTTGTTTTTTTCTCTCTTTTTGTTTTCTATTGTTTATTGTTTGTTTGTTTATTGTTTAATGAAATTCTATCACTGCTGTTCATTGTTCTTTAGTTTTAGCAGGTCGCTTTCGTAAATGAGCCCATGAGGTTCAAAAGATTTACCTGACTAAATAAAGGTTGAATGAATGAATGAATCCTCAGATTTATATCCCAAAAGCTGTGCAAAATTTCCTTCACTTTCATTGTGCCCTCTTAGGGCTAGACCCTGCCTTGCCAAGAACTGCACAGCACGGATTATTTTTAAAAGACAGGATCGTGCCTTCTCTTGCTGTGATGCCCGCACGTTAGACAGTTGCACATCCACTGATCTAGTCTCATAGATTTGGGTTGTCAAGGCTATTTTGTGACATTCTGATCTAGCATGTAATGCAAATCTTTCACGGCCCTTCTTCCAGTTTTTAAAACCAGTAGAAATGAATTTCTGGTCTGTGTTTTTTGCAAGCTGTGACGTCTTCTTTAAAAAAGCTTTCTGACAGTAAAAGCATAGTACTCCTTCAACTCCTGGGATGACATGAAGCCAAGGGAAGTCCTCATACCACTGTCTCTGAAATCTTAGAGTTTTATTAGCCAACTTTTGACACACAATGGTCTTGGGATCTGGATGATGTGGCTTTAGTGTGGTAAAAGAAGCTCCATCCCCTTCTCTGTCACTGTCTGCAGGCTGTCCCTGACTATCAGTACTGTAGTCTGGTCTCTGCCCTGACACAGGCTCTTCTCTCTGTGCTATCTATAATACAGACAAAAAATATTTGGAGTGTGAATGAGAGTAATTCTGAAATATATGTAAAAAAAAAAAAACCTGATCTGAAATCTGCATTGTTTCTCCCTGTAATAAATACATTTTTCTCAGCATGTTATAACCTGTCCTTACCTGGGAAGACCCTGCATCATCATCATCCCTGCTGCTGGCCTCTGGTTTGTCTCCTCCCTGACATTGCTCATTCTATAGTAGCAATAAAGATTAATTTTATTATGTGGAAAGCAAGTGAGTACAAATTTTGCACAGACATTAAACCTGGAAAAGGCTTATTCCTGGCATTAACTAACTAGCAAGAAATGTAAAAACAACCTTAATATTCTTGTTAACTAGCATAACAATATATTGGCATGTATGAACTAATCATCATTTAGATATCATCTGCAGTCAATGTGCTGCAGTCTGGTCTTTGCCCTGACACATGCTCTTCTCTCTGTGCTAATACATATGAAAAATATTTTTGGAGTGGGAATAAGAGTAATTCTGAAGTATCTGTAAATAAATCCTGATCTGAAACCTGCATCGTTTCTCCCTGTAATAAATCATTTTCTTAGCATGTTATAACCTGTCCTTACCTGGGAAGACCCTGCATCACCATCATCCCTGCTGCTGGCCTCTGGTTTGTCTCCTCCCTGACATTGTTCTTTCTATGGTGGCAATAAAGATTTTTATTATGTGGAAAGCAAGTGAGCACAAATTTTGCAAAGAAAATAAATAAGATTGTTTATTCTTGGCATTAACTAAGTAGCAAGAAATGTAAAACCATTATTATACCTGTCAACTATTGTAATTGCATGTATGAAGCAGTCATCATTTACCTAATACTATCTGCATGAGATTACTAGTGATTTAGCTACCATAATCTGTAAGAGTTTATTAGTCATAAATTAGCCAACATTATCTGTAGTATTTATAATTCATAATTTAGCTAACAGTGTCTGTAGTATATGTCATAATTTAACTAACATTACCTGTTGGATTTACTAGTCATAATTTAACTAACATTACCTGTTAGTATAGTCATAATTTAGCTAACATCTGTTAGTATTTACTAGTCATAATTTAGCTAACATTAGTCATAATTTAGCTAACATTAGTCATAATTTAGCTAACATTATCTGTTGTATTTACTAGTCATAATTTAGCTAATATTATGATAGTATTTACTAGTCTCATACTCATTATTATCTGCATGAAACAGCATTGTTCACTTACAGGGCTTGTTCGGAAAAAATTGTGCAGAATTTTTTGCTTTTTGCTGACTCTGGCTGGTTTGCTGAACATGGTTACGCTCTGCAGCTAATGCCCAACAGCACGTCGGTCTCCCCTTGTAAACAGGTGCGTCACAGCGTGTGCCGTTCATGGTGCGTTTAAAGACAGTTCGGAAAAACGAGTTACCGCATCTTATTAGCAGATTAGACAGTTGTAATGGTTCAAAAAAGTGCGGGGGACAGAGGGCACAGATATGGAAAGTGCGGGGGACATGTCCCACGCGTACCCCGCGGCTGTCACGCCCATGACTAGGGGACTCTACTCACACCCAGAGGACCGGATGTTGTACCGGATGTTTTATTGTGAAAGGTTTGCTGTATAAAGTGTGTTTTTGGTGTTTACTGCCAGAACTGTGGGAGTTGAGTAAAGTGAAGTTCTGCATCCCGTCTTCTGTGTCGTCTCGTCATCTCCTCCTACACTGGTGACCTCGTGAATTGAACATGTCGACATCTGAAGGTCCAACCAGCTCTCCTCAGACATCCGCTGCTGTGGAACCTCCACAGGCGGCCCCGCTCGCTTTTTCGGTCGCCGTTAAAATCCCGGACTTCTGGCTGCACGACCCTCCTTCATGGTTCGTCCACATCAAAGCACAGTTTGCTCTTCGCGGGATTTCTTCAGACGACACTAAATACCACTATGTGGTCGCCTCGCTGGATCCGCTGTCCAGACGGCGAGCAATGAGCCTGCTCCGGGACCCTCCTGCACACAGAACGTACGCCGCCCTCAAGCAGCTCCTCCTGCGGCGCTACTCACTCTCCGACGCAGAGCGCGCCGAGAAACTTTTTTCCCTCTCCGGTTTGGGCGATGGCACAGCTCTCGAGCTAATGGAGAGCATGTTGTCCTTGCTGGGATCAGACGACGGTGGGTTCCTTTTCCTCCACCTCTTCCTCCGCCAGCTCCCGGCCCCAGTGCGCGCGGGGCTCGCCAACTCCCCCCTCCTGCAGCAGAGAGACTACCGCTCGCTGGCGGAAGAAGCCGACCGCATTCTCCTGGCCGCGAGGACCTTCGCAGTCCAGGCGGCGGTCCCCGGGTCTCCAGCAGCATCTTCTGAGCTTCAAGCAGTGCCCTCAGCGCCGGACGAGCCATCGGTGGTAGCAGGGGTCGCTACCCGCAGGCGGACAGGAGCCGCCCTTTGTTTCTACCACCAGCGCTTTGGCACCAAAGCACGACGGTGCATCCCGCCGTGCAGCTTCAAGCCGCAGGGAAACGACAACGCCAACGCCCGCTAGCAGCCGCGGCCGTTGGCGTCAAGGAAAGGCTGCTTTTCATCGAAGACTCAAGGTTGGGGAGGCGGTTCCTGGTGGACTCTGGTTCGCAGAAGAGCCTCGTCCCCCCGTCTGGCTCCGACAGGTTGGCAGAAGGCTGCGGCCCACTGCTAACTGCGGCTAATGGCTCTCCCATCAAGACATTTGGTGAAAGGTTGGTGACTGTTTGTTTCCATGACCGGGACTTCCAGTGGAACTTTGTTGTAGCTGCGAGTTCAGTTCCTATTTTAGGGGCTGATTTTCTTTGTGCTCATGGACTCCTTGTTGACGTTGCTAACAGACGTTTGATCGACGCTGTGTCTTTTTCGTCACTGCCTTGTGCGACGCGAGGAGCTGGGCCTTTAATGCATGCTAACTTTTTAGCTTCGGGTAACGTGTTTCAGCATTTATTGTCTGAGTTCCCCTCACTCACTGTTCCTAATTTTGCCAACACAAACACTAAACATGGGATCGAACATTATATCCCCACGACGGGCCCTCCGGTTTTCGCAAGTGCGCGCCGCCTCAATGCTACTAAGCTAGCAATAGCACAGGAAGAGTTTGCTAACATGGAGCGTTTAGGCATTGTGCAACGTTCAAACAATCCGTGGGCCTCCCCCCTTGCACATGGTGCCCAAGGCAGACGGCAAATGGCGACCATGTGGGGATTTCCGCCGCCTTAATAACATCACAGAGAACGATCGTTATCCCATCCCCCACATCCAGGATTTTTCAGTGCACCTGGCTGGGACCTCCATTTTTTCTAAAGTAGATTTAGTACGGGGGTACCACCAGGTTCCTGTGCAAGTGGAGGATGTCCCTAAGACCGCTGTTATCACTCCTTTCGGCCTGTTTGAGTTTTTGCGCATGCCTTTTGGCCTTAAAGGTGCAGCCCAAACGTTCCAGCGGTTGATGGATTCAGTCCTAAGGGGTTTGTCCTTCGTGTTTGTGTACTTGGACGACATCCTTGTAGCTAGCAGCTCGGTTGAACAGCACATGTCTCACCTCCATGAGTTTTTTCAGCGCCTGGTAGCACATGGCCTGATTGTAAATACAGCGAAATGCCAGTTTGGGATGCCAGTTATTGATTTTTTGGGCCACCGCATTTCTGCCAGTGGTGCTGTCCCGTTACCAACCAAAGTGCAGGCGATGTCCAATTTTCCACAGCCCCAGTCTGTTAAAGCGCTACAGGAATTTTTGGGAATGGTTAATTTCTACAACCATTTCCTCCCCAGGGTAGCACAACTGCTGCAACCGCTCTATGGAGCGCTAAAAAAGAAGAAACCCAACGACAGTGTTGACTGGATACCAGAACGCCTACAGGCATTTGGTGATGCTAAAACTGCACTGGCCACTGCTGCCCTTTTGGCCCATCCATCCCCAGCGGCACAAATAGCTTTGACAACAGACGCATCTTATGTTGCGGTGGGGGCTGTGTTAGAACAGCAGGTTTCCGGGGTTTGGCAACCGCTTGCATTTTTCAGCCCTACGCTGCGGGACAATGAACTTAAATACAGCGTTTTTGACAGAGAGTTGCTGGCACTTTACCTGGCTACACGCCATTTCAGGTTTTTCCTGGAGGGCCGCCAGTTCACTGCATACGTTGACCACAAACCCTTGGTGTTTTCTATGTCAAAATTTTCTGACCCTTGTCCTGCTCGCCGGCAACGCCACCTCGCAGCGGTGTCTGAATTTACTACGGTCATTCAGCATGTGGCTGGCAAATCCAACGTGGTGGCCGACTGACTCTCACGGGTGCTGATCTCTCCCGTGTACGTTGGCATAGATTTTTCTGCTATGGCTGCGGACCAACGTAGCGACGCAGACATACTTGAGCTCCACTCCGGGCCCACAGGCCTCAAGTTGGAGGAACGGCAGGTGAATGACGGAGGTCCTCTCCTGCTCTGTGACGTTTCTACTGGCAGGCCCCGCCCTCTGGTGCCAGTTTCATGGCGACGCCGCGTTTTTGACTCGTTACATTCCCTTTCTCATCCAGGTGTTAGAGCCTCTGTGAAACTGGTTGGTTCGAAGTTTGTTTGGCCCGGTCTGCGTAAAGAAGTTAAAGAGTGGGCAGCAGCGTGTGTCCCATGCTAGCGTGCTAAGGTTAACAGGCACACCAAAGCACCTTTGGAACCTTTCTCCATTCCTGGTCGGCGGTTTGACCATGTGCACGTAGACCTGGTGGGTCCTCTACCTTCGTCACAGGGTTTTACTCATCTGCTGACTATGGTAGACCGGACCACCAGGTGGCCTGAGGTGGTTCCTCTGGCATCCACAACGTCTGCAGTGGTGGCCCGGGCATTTTTGTCTATCTGGGTGGCGCGTTTTGGCCCCCCTTCAGACATTACATCGGACAGGGGCCCTCAGTTTGTTTCTGAGCTTTGGTCTACCATGGCCAAGTGTCTGGGAAATAACGTCCACAGGACCACCGCCTACAACCCCCAAGCTAATGGGTTGTGTGAACGGTTTCACAGGTCATTGAAAGCTGCACTTCGCGCTGCATTGACCGGTGACAACTGGATTGACCGTCTTCCCTGGGTTTTGTTGGGTTTACGTACCGCAACCAAAGAGGACCTGGGCTCTTCCCCGGCTGAACTGGTTTTCGGTGAGCCTGTACGCGTCCCCGGCGAGTTTTTGCCTGAGGTTCCCCCACCCCAGTTTGCTCCACCGTTGCACCATTTCTCATCTCAGGAGGGCTCCTTTCGTGTCCCTGGCCCGGTACACCATTTTTTACCGCAGTCCTTTGTCCCTAAGAGTCTGGAGTCCTCTAGATTTGTTTTTGTCAGACACAATGCACACAGGACACCACTACAGCCTTTGTATGATGGCCCATTTCGGGTTCTCCAACCAGGTCCAAAGCATTTCCTTTTGGATTTCAATCAATCAATCAATCAATCACCTTTATTTAACCAGGTAGAGCCCGTTGAGATCGAGATCTCTTTTACAAGGGTGACCTGGTCAAGTGGTCAGCAGCACACGTCACATTGGCAATAGGCATTTGCACTTATCAAAAGAAAATAAAGAAAACTACAATCACAGTAAACACTACTCACACCCAGAGGACCGGATGTTGTACCGGATGTTGTATTGTGAAAGGTTTGCTGTATAAAGTGTGGTTTTGGTGTTTACCGCCAGAACTGTGGGAGTTGAGTAAAGTGAAGTTCTGCATCCCGTCTTCTGTGTCGTCTCTTCATCTCCTCCTACACTCTCCTCAGAGTTTTACATCAAACCAGGTGAGTTCACCTGCAAGTGAAGGACTTTCTGTCTGAGGAGGTTCAGGTTGGTGAGACCAACCACCAGGCTGAGGACCAGAACCGGGCTTTGGATCATTTGCTGCATCAAAATAGACAAAGTTTGATTTTGATTTATTTTCCTGGTTCTGTTAGTCTGCATGGTATTTTATTTTGAAAATCAGTTCCAGCCTTGTCTCAGTGTCTGTTCTTTTCTTGCAGCTCTCAAACTAACTTCATGAAAACTGAGTCCAAACCAAACGTTGCTGGAGAACTGGTTTCAAAAATGATAAAGGCCTAAAGATGAGTCAGCAGAAGCTCCACAGCTGCCTCCAAAAAGAAACAAACCAGAGTCCTCCCATGATGCTTCATGGCATCAGGTGAGGCGCACGTGCTGAGTCACATGTAGCAGCTGCTGTCCAGTGAAGCCCTGAAACCTTCAAAACTGCTTCAGCACATGGACACTGACCCCTTCATTCTAACACAAGCCTTTGGAGTTTTTAGAGAGAAACAACACGTGAACATGAAGGTCAGAGACAATTCTTGAAGGTCACCACTTCATTCAATGTGTCTGCGCTGAGAGCAGCGTGTTTAGAGGCTAACTGCATCGAGAACTTCTTGGATTAGATTAAAGAACAGATCAGATTAAATCACAACATGATAATACAAATGAAGGGTCGCTCCAGTTGGCCACGCCTCTACATGTGACCACATTTCAGACGCTCTGATTGGCTCCAGTTGGCCACGCCTCTACATGTGACCACATTTCAGACGCTCTGATTGGCTCCAGTTGGCCACGCCTCTACATGTGACCACATTTCAGACGCTCTGATTGGCTCCAGTTGGCCACGCCTCTACATGTGACCACATTTCAGATGCTCTGATTGGCTCCAGTTGGCCACGCCTCTACATGTGACCACATTTCAGACGCTCTGATTGGCTCCAGTTGGCCACGCCTCTACATGTGACCACATTTCAGACGCTCTGATTGGCTCCAGTTGGCCACGCCTCTACATGTGACCACATTTCAGATGCTCTGATTGGCTCCAGTTGGCCACGCCTCTACATGTGACCACATTTCAGACGCTCTGATTGGCTCCAGTTGGCCACGCCTCTACATGTGACCACATTTCAGACGCTCTGATTGGCTCCAGTTGGCCACGCCTCTACATGTGACCACATTTCAGACGCTCTGATTGGCTCCAGTTGGCCACGCCTCTACATGTGACCACATTTCAGACGCTCTGATTGGCTCCAGTTGGCCACGCCTCTACATGTGACCACATTTCAGACGCTCTGATTGGCTCCAGCTACTTCCTGTTGTCCAGACTGATCATAGATCCAGAACCTTCCAGGCCATTTGGAGCAAACACTAGTGATGGACACATGGAGCTTTTCTGAAGAGCTGAAATTTGTTTCCAACAAAGTGAATGACTGGAAGTTTGTAGTTGATTCTTTAGTGTCCAAAAGGCTAAAGAGCAGCTAAAATGTACAGTAGCAGCTGAAATGTAGCAGCTGAAATGAGCTGCTTCATGGTGGCTGCTCATTTGATGGAGCTGCAGCTGTTGTTAAACAACATGTGAACTTTCTGTGTGAATCATCTTCTCATTGTGCTCCTTTCAACATGTTTTTATTTGTGTGGCTCAAACAATTGATGCTTCTCTATTGAAGAAGTCATTTGATGAGTGGACTATTTGAAACGTGGCTTATTGCATCATCTCCATTTTCTTCTGAAATGTGTCAGTGTCAAAATTTTGGATCAGATCTTCTAAGTTCAGCCTCCATGACTCTCAGCTACTACCACCTCAGATTTAGACTCATCTGTAACACTGACTGAGTTAGAGACATTTATGTGTCGTCTCTTATGTAGCTGTGGCAGCCATCTTGAATTGGACTGACTCCAAAGTCAAATCAGTTCTAAATGTTCCCACAATGATAACTTTCTGGAAGTTTCCGTAAACTCTGTCCAGTGGTTTTTGAGATATTTTGCTAACAGACAAACAAGATTGACAGCAACAATTATTGCTAAAGTTTTAAGCAAAGATTTTGTGCATTGAGTGGCACTAAACGGACTCAGTTTGGGAGTTCTGATATTCAACCGACACATTTTCATATTAAAGGGAACTCCCTTTAATATGAAAATGTGTCATGAGACATTCTGCTGACAAGGTACCATAATAAGTGTATAGACACTGTAGAGTGATGTGAAGGTGCAGAAAGAAGAAAACACGAGTCCAGCAAACTATCCACCGCTAGCGTAGCTAACAACAAGCTAGCTGGATCTAAAAGTTCGACCGCTGCCAGCATGCATGATTATATTAGCCCAGATGTTGATGAGGGGATGGAAGCAGAGTTTCCACCTCTGCCCGTGACACCCTCCAAGGTTTACAGCAGAGAAACAAAGGAAGCTACAAGATACAGAGTTTCCTTCTGATGAGAAGCTACGTCTGGATTTAGCTCCGTGATTTATTTCAATTACTAATGAAAAAAGACTTCTCGTGAGTCAAATACTTTATTCTGTGATTTAGTTCCAAGCTGCTGCTGCCAGAGGCTTGTAACACTGCAGCTTCTTGTCTGTGGAGAGGAAGTTAGTTCACTCTGTTAGCATCTGTAGCTGTTAGCATCTGTAGCTGTTAGCATGTGTAGCTGTTAGCATCTGTAGCTGTTAGCATCTGTAGCTGTTAGCATGTGTAGCTGTTAGCATGTGTAGCTGTTAGCATGTGTAGCTGTTAGCATGTGTAGCTGTTAGCATGTGTAGCTGTTAGCATGTGTAGCTGTTAGCATGTGTAGCTGTTAGCATCTGTAGCTGTTAGCATGTGTAGCTGTTAGCATCTGTAGCTGTTAGCATGTGTAGCTGTTAGCATCTGTAGCTGTTAGCATGTGTAGCTGTTAGCATCTGTAGCTGTTAGCATCTGTAGCTGTTAGCATGTGTAGCTGTTAGCATCTGTAGCTGTTAGCATCTGTAGCTGTTAGCATCTGTAGCTGTTAGTATCTGTAGCTGTTAGCATATGTAGCTGTTAACATTTGTAGCTGTTAGCATGTGTAGCTGTTAGCATGTGTAGTTGTTAACAGCTGTTAGCATGCGTAGCTGGTAGCATATGTAGCTGTTAGCATGTGTAGCTGTTAGCATCTGTAGCTGTTAGCATGTGTAGCTGTTAGTATCTGTAGCTGTTAGCATGTGTAGTTGTTAGCATGTGTAGCTGTTAGCATCTGTAGCTGTTAGCATGTGTAGCTGTTAGCATGTGTAGCTGTTAGCATGTGTAGCTGTTAGCATGTGGAGCTGTTAGCATCTTTAGCTGTTAGCATGTGTAGCTGTTAACATGTGTAGCTGTTAACATGTGTAGCTTTTAGTATCTGTATCTGTTAGCAGCTGTAGTTGTTAATTTATGTAGCTGTTAGCATGTGTAGCTGTTAGCACGTGTAGCTGTTAGCATCTGTAGCAGTTAGCATATGTAGCTGTTAGCATGTTTAGCTGTTAGCATGTGTATTTGTTAGCATCTGTAGCTGTTAGCATCTGTAGCTGTTAGCATCTGTAGCTGTTAACGTGTGAAGCTGTTAGGTCTGTAGCTGTTAGCATTTATAGCTGTTAGCACGTGTAGCTGTTAGCATGTGTAGCTGTTAGCATGTGTAGCTGTTAGCATGTGTGGCTGTTAGCATGTGTAGCTGTTAGCAGCTATGTCTCGTTGTCACGTGCTTGGATAATCTAGTCTCGTGACTGTGTGTGTGTTTTTCTGTGTAGGAGCAGGAGCTTCACGTCAGACTTCCACCAACCACATGTTTGTTCTCTAACAGGTATGGTTGTAATTTCTAGTAAAATTGTTCAATATTATACTTCGGTCCAGCAGCCTCCACTTCTAAAAGTCAGCGCTCACGCGGTTTGGTTATGCACGCGCTTGTGAGGTTCTTTCAAAATAAAAGCTGGTGTGTGTCTCCTGTTGGTACAAACTCTGTACATAAAACACATGTTAGCACTGGAAGCTGAAATGGGACCAACATTCCTGCTCAGCTGTTTCCACTAAAAGTTTGAATGTCGCCCCAAATCCAAAGAGTAGAGAACTTTTTGTGTTGCTAAGTTACAAGCCCAAAACCAGAAAAGTTGGCACGTTGTGCAAATCGCAAATAAAAACAGAATACAATGACTTGCAAATCTTTTTCAACCCATATTCAACTGAATAGAATGCAAAGACAATATATTTAATGTTCGAACGGAGAAACTTTATTTTGTTTTGCAAATAACCATTAACTTAGAATTCAATGGCAGCAACACATTGCAAAAAAGTTGGCACAGGGACATATTTACCACTGTGTTACATCGCCTTTCCTTTTAACAACACTCAGTAAACGTTTGGGAACTGAGGAGACCAATTTTTGAAGCTTTTCAGGTGGAATTCTTCCCCATTCTTGCTTGATGTACAGCTTAAGTTGTTCAACAGTCCGGGGTCTCCGTTGTCGTATTTTACGTTTCATAATGCGCCACACATTTTCAATGGGGGACAGGTCTGGACTGCAGGCAGGCCAGGGGAGGACCCGCACTCTTTTGCTACGAAGCCACGCTGTTGTAACACGTGCAGAATGTGGCTTGGCATTGTCTTGCTGAAATAAGCTGGGGCGTCCATGAAAAAGACGTCGCTTGGATGGCAGCATATGTTGCTCCAAAACCTGTATGTACCTTTCAGCATTAATGGTGCCTTCACAGATGTGTAAGTTACCCATGCCTTGGGCACTAATGCACCCCCATACCATCACAGATGCTGGCTTTTGAACTTTGCGCCTATAACAGTCCTGATGGTTCTTTTCCTCTTTGGTCCGTAAGACACGACGTCCACAGTTTCCAAAGACAATTTGAAATGTGGACTCATCAGACCACAGAACACTTTTCCACTTTGCATCAGTCCATCTCAGATGAGCTCGGGCCCAGCAAAGCCGGCGGCGTTTCTGGATCTTGTTGAT
>JBBPBX010019345.1:0-44540 GCA_038048925.1 Garcialebias charrua | reverse complement strand
CCCCCGGCGTCCCAAACCCTGACATCCCCCCACACCAGCCCCAATGCCCCACAAGGCCAGATCCCAGACCCCCACCCTCACTATGTAACGGAGCCGATCAAAGAATGCCAGAGAGATTGATCCGATGTGTCGGCAGATGCTGTTTCAAGACTAATATGATCTAACAGAAGATTTTTATACTGATTAATGCTAAGATTATTTTTATTTTTCCAATTCAGGAGTATGGTTTTCTTTGCGATGCATAAGGCAGTGAAAATTGTGCGGGATATATTTTTTTCTAGTGTAATATCTTCAAAGATAGACAATAAACTAACAGATGGAGAGAGTGAAATATTACATTTCAGACATTTAGACAAGTCTTTACAGACCTGGACCCAGAACCTCTGAACAGGTGTTCAGTCCGAGTTACGACGCAGTTCCATTCCTACGCCCGTTCGTAAGACGGAAAACGTCGTAAGTCGAAAAATACGTCCAAACGGCACCTCATACATGGACCTCATAGAGCTTTGGAGCGTGACGTCACTGGTCCGCGGCGCAAAGCATGATGGTCCACGGCGCATAGCATCATGGGAAAGAAAGCGCCGTTTTCAAAGCCCTCTAAAAGAAGCTCTGTCTCTCGTTTTTTTGTTAGAATCTAAGAAGGTTGTAACAGTTTTGCAATGGTCTAAACATGCTGTGTTATTGGATGTAATGTCCGGTCACACGGCCTGAAAGTAGATAGAAAACGGACTTTCTGTTTCCTGTTCGCTGCTGGAAGCAGCGCGAGGGAGCTCATGTCGGACGTAACTAAAAGGAGATGAATGGCCTGATATCAGCGGTGACACGTCCTGATACAACTTTCTCCATGTCCCAAAATACCTGCTAGTTTGTTCCAGACATTCTGGTGAGTGTATAAATTTGGTTTGTTGGAGTTGTGCCATAATTTTTGCCACAATTTTTTTCCGGGTGTTTAGTTCATAGAAGTGGGTCAGCCTAGTTAAGGCTGGGTTTATATTTTTTATATAACGTTGTCTGATTTTAGACAGAGTGGACAGCTGTGTTATTGTGAAATAAACTGTTTAAAGTTTGTAGTGCTGTCACTGTTACTGTTAATACTGATCTGTGTTCTGATATATCCTTGTCAAGGCAAAACTTAATATGAAATGGATGGAAACTCCAGAAGAGCTCAGTGAAGCTGCAGATGGAGGAGCAGGGACAAGCAGCAAAAAACTACAAATACACCCTCAATGTTGCTCAGGTAGTACCATATAAAACAATTTATTCATGCACCAACAGAAAGGTAGTAGTCATCTGTTACAGAACAGGTCAGAGCTGAATAAAAACCAGCTGGAAAAAGTAAATTTAAAGTATTAAATAAGACTTCCTTGTTTTGCCATCTTTTTAATGTGTCACACAAAACTCTGTCTAATACCTGTGTCTTTTTCTCTTCAAGGGATGGAGGTGACAAGCTCATAACAGAAGGACGTTGTTATCTGACAGAGGCTTTGATATTAGACTGTGTGAGAGTCAAGGTTCTTTATTGTCATTCACATCACATGTTGTACGTGAGGTGGAACGAAACTGTGTACACAGGGTCCCATTTACAGCCAACAAAAGTATAAATGAATGATGTGCTGAGGTTAAAATCCCATCGTTCACTAAAGGGAGATTTCCACTTGATACAAATGATTTTGAAAACACATGAGCACACCTTAGAATTCATGTGGAAAGTGTCACTGGTTGCATGAGAAACAAATATAAAATGTTACACAGAACTAGAACAGTTAACTATACTGGTGCTTACATGTGAAAGTGAAGAGGTGACACTTCTTCAGATCGTGTGTGTGCTGCAGTTTAGTGAACATGTGTTCTAGTGTGGTTGTAAATCTAATGCTAATGAAACCTGCACATGCTGCTACTGATGTATGTTAAATGTAGACTGGAGAAAAAAATTATATTTGCTGGACTCGTTTTGAAATATTTTTACAGTTGAATAATAACAAGTGGTTGTTTTTTCTCATTTAATAAAAATTAATGTGGTAAACATTTATGAAACATTTACTTCAGCACTAACATGTAAACATGATGAAATTGATCACATTTGTAGTAAACATTTGATGTATTAACAAATTTCATTAACAGGGATTAACCTGTCCAAATAAAAGTTGAATGAATGAATTTCAGGTAAGAAATAAACATAAATGAAACAGATCCATTTTGAAGTAAACATTTGATGTAATTAAACATTTCTAGTAACAATGTGATGAACATTGTGTAAGTTAATACATTTTATAGAAAAATTGCTACACAAAAATGTGCAAATATAAGTGAACAGCATGATTTACATAATTATGTATCCCTTGAAGCTGGAGAACAAACTCTGAGAAATATCTTTAGGAAGCTTCATGCTTTCTGCAGACATCCAGCTATGGCTGTCTGGGTCCACACAAGGTCATAGTGGTTTGATTGTGCACCTGTGCATGTGAGCAATGCTTCTTCAGGTGAAATTCATCTCCTGCCTCCACAGCCGCTGGATGCTGCATGTCTTGTATTTGTGAGGGAACTTTCTCCAGGCAACAGCAATCACACCGAGTCCATCTGGAGATGCTCCAAGTTCAGGAGATGGACTTTGTACTGCTAGCTGTATTTTAATGCATCACCCTCATGACTGAAGGCCGAGATACAGTGAAGCAGACTCCGTATACGCGCGTATACGGACGTATACGCGCGTATACGGAGCGGCTGCTTCACTTCAGCTGACTTCAGCTCAGACGTTCTCCTTGTTGTAATATGAGCTGCTGCACACGAAGGGGACAACTGAGCACGCTGATTGGTCACTTGCTGACACGCCTACTGAATTGATTGACAGCGCTCAGTCAGCTGAATGTGAAACCTAGTTGAAAGTGAAACCTTTAACATGAGCAGCTCGCTCAGACTTCTGCGGTGTTCTGATGCGCTGTTTCTACTATATATGTTATAAAAAGTTCTCTCAGAAATAAAAATAATAACAGGGAGCGCTTTTCCTGCAGCACACAGCCCACCAGGGGATATTAAAACATCGCGCACCAAGGTAGGACCTGAATTCATTCATTTCAATCATCGAGTGAACGGAGGAAGAAGCGGTTACTTGACTTTAGGCAAAAAAACAAAAGAAAAGGCCCGATCAGCGATAAAGAAGGGGAATTTATTTCATTTGTGTAACATACAAAACAGTCCGGCGCCGGGAAGTTTATGGTCAGACACCGCGTATCGCGCACGCGGATCGCGTATGCGTAGTAAAAAAATACCTTTGCGCGTACTTGCCCTGAGGGGCTACGCTGCGTACGGGGCGTACGTATGCTGCGTATTGGCGTATCGTGAGGACGCGCGAGTGTATCTCGCCCTTCAGAGAGCAGAACCTGTGAACACACAATTAAAATGGTGAATGAAAAGACAGAAACATTTGTCTATAATATATATGCATCTTAATACATATTATATATAAAGTAATCTAATCAAGATTTGAAGTCTACATGTCATTAGACAAGCTCAAGTCATTAAAAATAAGGTAATTTTCTACGTGGAGCTTTGTAAATCAGTTAAAATACTATAAAAAATTAAGTGTTCACAATTTCTAATACTCATAGCATACAGAAGGTTGATTGATTCTGAAAGACATGTATATTAATAATTTATGTAAAATTAATGAGCCAACAACGTACCTTCAACGTATTTACAATCTGGGGGATTTAAAAATGTCCAAATCATCTATCCAGCTATTCATAGATTGGACCAGCTCTCCCAGTGAATTGTAATTATAAAAATTATTTGTGGTGTAAACACTGACACAGACCAGGTCTGCTAAAATGACTGGGAATGTCAGTGGAGGCAAGTATTACTCCGGGTCTCTGCTCCATTTATTTATTTCAAACGGGCAACATTTCCAATTATACCGATTTTTTCCATGTAGTTTTTTTTTTGTCACCTGGGAGAAGCTTATTAGGATACAGTCCACTTTATTTTGCGCTGCTTTTCAGAATCGTGACAGAAGATACAGCGCGAAAACGATGGAAAATCTCCTGAATTTATTTTATTTTTTCTGAGGGCAACAAAGATGGCGGTCGAGACCGGAACGCCCCGACACGCCCCCGATACTCCCCCACACAGTGACGTGTGCTCCAAAGCTCTATAGGGAGAGTCTGTGTGAAGTTAATGATGTCCAGTTAATCAATGAATACAGGGTGCAGTGGTGGGTACGATAGTCACAGCCAGTTATGAATCTTAGTGCACCGTGATAGATAGCATCCAACATTTGCAGGGTGCTTGTAGGAGCATTCATGTAGATAATGTCACCGTAATCAATGTAGGGAAGGAAAGTCACAGTTACAAGGTGTTTCCTAGTGTTCAGAGTTAGACAGGATCTTTTTCTGAAAAAGAAACCCAGTTTAACTTTAGGAATCAACAAACTCAATAGGGACACCATTTGAGGATAAAATCAGAGGAAGAACTGCTGGGACCAACTTCCTGTTTGATGAAAGCATCCCTTTGGCTTCATCAGCATTTAAGACAAGTTTGAGATTAAACAAATCTGACCGGATGATGTCAAAAGCAGAGTACAAAAGCTGGAAAGCCTTAGCATTTGTTGTAGCTCGACGATAAGCAACTGTGTCATCAGCATAGAAATGTAAGGATGCATCAGGGATGCTGTGACCTCATTACCTATGTAGATTGTAAAGAGGGTGGGTCCTAAGACTGAACCTTGTGGTACACCATTGTTGACTGTTAAATAACTGGAAGAAGTACCATTATGTTGAACACATTGCCTCCGATTGGAAAGATAGTTAGAAAACCAACCAATGGTGTGATCTGAGAAACCAATTTCTGGGAGCTTATGACACAAGATGTTCTGATCCACAGGGTCAAAAGCTTTAGACAGGTCTAAGAAAAGTGCAGCACAATAATCCTTAGCATCCAATGCTTCAACACCATCATTAAGAACCTTCAGTGAAGCAGTTGTTGCTGTACTATGTTGTTTCCTTAAACCAGATTGATGGAGAGGTAAGATGTTAAATGAGTCCAGGTAATTTTTGATTTGAGAGTTTATCAGTTTTTCTAGAACCTTGGCCTAAAATGCAGAGTTTAGAGATTGGTCAATAGTTGTTCAGTGAGGTGGGGTTACCTCCCTTCAGCAAATGAAGAACAAAGGCTGTTTTCCAAGCATTCGGAAGGGAGTTTTAGCTTATGGACTGGTTAAAGATTTGGGTCACAGGGACTGTGATATATGAGCAGCCAGCCTTATGGAATAAGGTGGAAGTTCATCTGGACCTGCAGATTTTTTCAGGATCAAGACCTTTTAACAGTTTATTTACCTCACTGACGGAGAACGGAGAAAAAGAGAAAGTGTGATCAACTGAGGATTGACTTGTAGGAGGGATTTGATTTATAGAAGTTTGATTATTAGGTGAAGTGGCTGATTTTCCCTTAGTAACTGTGTCAAATAATGAACTAGAAGCAAAAAAATGTTTGTTGAAACAGTTCAGGATCTCGTGCTTATTTGACACATGAACAGAGTTAACGAGAAGTTGTGATGGGAGGTCAGATGATTGAAGGGTGCCTGAGAGAGATTTGATGGTTTTCCAGAATCTTTTAGGGTCATTTTGATTTTTAGAGGTCTGAGATAATAAATAATTATGTTTTGTGGCTTTGATGGCAGTTGTGAATTTTTTTCCCAGCGGTTGAAATTTCAACCAATCAGTGTTTGAGCCAGATTTTCTCGCTGCGGCCCAAAAGATGGTCTCTCCTATGCAGGAGGTCAGCTAGTTCAGGAGTAAACCAGGGGCTGTCACATCCCTTTATTCTGAACTGGTGAAAAGGAGCGTGTTTGTTCACAAAATAAATGAAACTTTAATGAAAATAGTTCCAGGTGGTGTTCACGTTGTCGGTTAATAGAATACGATGCCAGTCAAAGTGAGATAGATCCCAGAGGAATGACTGTTCACAAAAATGTTTCAAATCCCTTTTTTGAATTACTCTGAGCTTAGAAGGTGGAAGTTTAATGTCTCTGAGAGCCGCTATTACACAATGATCACTCAAAATGTTAGCAAATACACCTGTACCAGGGAATTTGTGAGGCATATTTGTTAGAAACAGGTCTAAGATGGAAGCTTTTTCAGGACAGTTTTTGTTTGGTCTAGTGGGAGAGTCAATAAGTTGTGTTAGATTGAGTTATAGGCAACATTCCTTGAATTTATCACAGAGAGGGGTCGACTTATCCCAGCCAATGTTGAAATCCCTTGCCAAAAAATATCTCTTTGAATTTTAAATATACATACATACACACAAATTCAAAATAATTTCTCACCCTGTACTGAAAACAGTTTCAGCTTCTCACCGCCACCAACTGGTGAGAGGTGGTGATGTCAATTTGAACCCTGCCCATTGGAACCGGTACTGAAAGCATAATGGAAACCCAACGTGTACCGTACCGAGTAGAGTAGAGCCATGCAATACCGGTACTACAGGTACTAATGGAAAAGGGGCATGAGTAAATTGCAGCACAGTAATCCTTAGTATCCAAAGCTTCAACAACATCCTTAAAAACCTTTAGTGAAGCAGTCATTGTCTCTACTAGACTGAGAAACAGCTTCTACCCTGAGGCTGTCAGACTCATGAATAAATAAATAATAAGAATAAACACTGCAAAATGTCACATCATACTGATACTGTACTGATCTGTTTCTTGTTGCTGCGTTCATCTGTGACCATCTGCTCATGTTCGTGCTGCTGTTTATAATGATGTTTTTCTACTACATTAGGGCTTAGTGTATTACTAGCTGATGTGATGTCTCTCTTAGTTAATCCTAGATGTTATTATTGTATTTCTCTTGCATTTGTTGTTGGATGTAACTGGGACCCTGTGTACATAATCTCGTTTTCAACACATGTACTACATGCGGTGCAAATGACAATAAATTCTCTCTGACTCTGACTCTGACTCATTGTGCTATGTATCCTGGAGCCAGATTGGAGAGAAGATAAAATATTAAGAGTCCACTTATTGACTTGAGTATTTATCAGTTTTTCTAAAACCTTAGCTAAAATACAGAGTTTGAAGATTGGTCGATAATTGTTCAAAATAGTGGGGTCTCCTACCTTCAATAATGGTAGCACAAAGGCTGTTTTCCAAGCATCTGGGACAGTATTATGTTGTATAGACAGATTAAAAATGTATGACACCAGTTCTGCTATAATTTGTGCAGTTAGACCAATAGTTCCCAACCTATTTTTCTCCTGGCATTTTTAAGAACAAGGGTGATGTACAGAGTTGTAGCAACTACAGAGGAATTAAATTGATGAGCCACACCAGTGTTTCCCCTAGATAACTTGCCATGGCAGGGCGCTCTCCTTGACGTTGATATTTGTCAAAGGGGGTGGGGAGGGAAAGACAACTCTGAGCTGCTTGCTGTACCAACAGTCTTCGAGTGCAGGGGGCAGAGACAAAGACGCATCCTGTACCAGCAGTTTTCGAGTTTGTGTGTGTGGGAGGGAGGGGGGGTCGGTGTGAGGATTCAGCATGATAGAAGAGGCAGCCTGAGTGCTGCCTTTAGCTTTTTAGCTAGCATGCCTGTGCAATACAGCACTAAGCAGTGCCAACAGGTGGGGTGAGATGCATGCAGTTCAGTTTGGTAGGTGGGACGATCGGTTCGGTTGATGGGGCAGGGCGCCCCGCGTGTATAATTGTAGGGGAAACACTGAGCCACACAATGAAGAACTGAGAGAGAGTTGTGGAAGCTAGACTTACACAAGAGGTGACAATTTGTGAGTAGCAGTATGGTTTCATGCCAAGAAAGAGCACCACAGATATCATCTTTGCTTCAACGATGCTGAAACTTAGATAAGACGTGACAATTTGTGAGTACTGTAGTATGGTTTCATGCCAAGAAAGAGCACCATTATGCCATCTTTGCATAGTAAGATGGAAGTTGTTTGGTTGAGAAAATGGCGTCCTACTAAACATGTTGTCCTTCAAAAGTGTAAAGGTTTATTATTAACTGTCATTCCTTCACATCAGTATGACATTTTTTTATAAAGAATTGTTCCATAGGCCTGAAAATAAATGTGAAAAGTGTTTCAGTTGGCCAGCCGTTAGCATGACCTGCAGGAAGACTTCTGCTCTTTTCTTTAGACTTGGTGTTCTGCCACTGATGTGATGGCTGATAAGATAATAATTATTGAAAACTATTTGATAGATGTGAAGATTCACTATTTGACTATTTGACCCCTTATGATGATTAAAATAAATGGACAAAATGTTCCCTCGCCCGGACGCGGGTCACCGGGGCCCCACTCTGGAGCCAGGCCCGGAGGTGGGGCACGTTGGCGAGCGCCTGGTGGCCGGGCTTTCACCCATGGAGCTCGGCCGGGCACAGCCCGAAGAGGAGACGTGGGTCCCCCTTCCCATGGGCTCACCACCTATGGGAGGGGCCAAAGGGGTCGGGTGCAATGTGGGATGGGTGGTGGCCGAGGGCGGGGACCCTGGCGGTCTGATCCTCGGCTACAGAAGCTGGCCATTGGGACATGGAATGTCACCTCTCTGGTGGGGAAGGAGCCTGAGCTAGTGTGTGAGGTTGAGAGGTTCCGGCTAGAAATAGTCGGACTCACCTCAACGCATGGCTCTGGCTCTGGAACCAGTTTCCTTGAGAGGGGTTGGACACTCTTCCACTCTGGAGTTGCCCCTGGTGAGAGGCGCCGAGCAGGAGTGGGCATACTTGTTGCCCCCCATCTTGGTGCCTGTACGTTGGGGTTCACCCCGGTGAACGAGAGGGTAGCCTCCCTTCGCCTACGTGTGGGGGGACGGGCTCTGACTGTTGTTTGTGCCTATGCGCCAAACGGCAGCGCAGATTACCCACCCTTTTTGGAGTCCTTGGAGGGGGTATTGGAGAGTGCGCCTCCTGGGGACTCCCTTGTTCTGCTGGGGGACTTCAACGCTCACGTGGGCAATGACAGTGAGACCTGGAGGGGTGTGGTTGGGAGGAACGGCCCCCCTGATCTGAACCCGAGTGGTGTTTTGTTGTTGGACTTCTGTGCTCGTCATGGATTGTCCATAACGAACACCATGTTCAGGCATAAGGGTGTACATATGTGCTCTTGGCACCAGGACACCCTAGGTCGCAGTTCGATGATCGACTTTGTTGTCGTCTCATCTGATCTGCGGCCGCATGTCCTGGACACTCGGGTGAAGAGAGGGGCGGAGCTGTCAACTGACCACTACCTGGTGGTGAGTTGGCTCCGATGGTGGGGGAGGATGCCGGTCAGACCTGGCAGACCCAAACGTATTGTGAGGGTCTGCTGGGAACGTCTGGCAGAGTCTCCCGTAAGACGGAGCTTTAACTCCCACCTCCGGGAGAGCTTTGAACACGTTCCGAGGGAGGCGGGGGACATTGAGTCCGAGTGGGCCATGTTCCGCGCCTCTATTGTCGAGGCAGCTTATCAGAGTTGTGGCCGCAAGGTTGTTGGTGCCTGTCGTGGTGGCAACCCTCGAACCCGGTGGTGGACACCGGCGGTGAGGGATGCTGTCAGGCTGAAGAAGGAGTCCTATTGGGCCTTTTTGGCCTGTGGGACCCCGGAAGCAGCAGATAGGTACCGACAGTCCAAGCGGCATGCGGCTCGGGTGGTTGCTGAGGCAAAAACTCGGGCGTGGGAGGAGTTCGGAGAGGCCATGGAGAATGACTTCCGTACGGCTTCGAGGCGATTCTGGTCCACCATCCGGCGTCTCAGGGGGGGAAAGCGGTACGCGACCAACACCATTTATGGTGGGGATGGCGTGCTGTTGACCTCAACTCGGGATGTTGTGAGTCGGTGGGCGGAGTACTTCGAAGACCTCCTCAATCCTACTGGCACGTCTTCCACTGAGGAAGCGGAGCCTGGGGACTTTGGGTCGGGCTCTCCAATCTCTGGAGCTGAGGTCACCGAGGTGGTTAAAAAGCTCTGCGGTGGCAGGGCTCCAGGGGTGGATGAGATTCGCCCTGAGTTCCTTAGGGCTCTGGATGTTGTGGGGTTGTGTTGGCTTACGCGACTCTGCAATATCGCGTGGACATCGGGGGCAGTTCCCTTGGATTGGCAGACTGGGGTGGTGGTTCCCCTATTCAAAAAGGGGGACCGTAGGGTGTGTTCCAACTATAGGGGGATCACACTCTTAAGCCTCCCTGGTAAGGTCTATTCAGGGGTTCTGGAGAGGAGGGTCCGTCGGATAGTCGAACCTCGGATTCAGGAGGAGCAGTGTGGTTTTCGTGCTGGTCGTGGAACACTGGACCAGCTCTACACCCTCAGCAGGGTCCTGGAGGGCGCGTGGGAGTTTGCCCAACCAGTTTACATGTGCTTTGTGGACTTGGAAAAGGCATTCGACCGCGTCCCTCGGGGGGTTCTGTGGGGGGTACTCCGGGAGTATGGGGTACCAGGCCCATTGATATGGGCTGTTAGGTCCCTGTACGACCGGTGTCAGAGCTTGGTCCGCATTGCCGGCAGTAAGTCAGGCTCGTTTCCAGTGAGAGTTGGACTCCGCCAAGGTTGCCCTTTGTCACCGATTCTGTTCATAACTTTTATGGACAGAATTTCTAGGCGCAGCCAAGGTGTTGAGAGGATCCGTTTTGGTGGCCTTAGAATCGCTTCTCTGTTTTTTGCAGATGATGTGGTCCTATTGGCTTCATCAGATCGTGATCTACAGCTTTCGCTGGAGCGGTTTGCAGCCGAGTGTGATGCGGCCGGGATGAGGATCAGTTCCTCCAAATCCGAGGCCATGGTCTTGAGCCGGAAAAGGGTAGCATGCCCTCTCCGGGTCGGGGATGAGGTCCTGCCCCAAGTGGAGGAGTTTAAGTATCTCGGGGTCTTGTTCACGAATGAGGGAAAACTGGAGCGTGAGATCGATAGGCGGATAGGTGCAGCATCCGCAGTGAAGCGGGCTCTGTACCGGTCTGTCGTGGTGAAGAGAGAGCTGAGTCGAAAGGCAAAGCTCTCAATTTACCGATCGATCTACGTTCCCACCCTCATCTATGGTCATGAGCTTTGGGTTGTGACCGAAAGAACGAGATCTCGGATACAAGCGGCTGAAATGAGTTTTCTCCGCAGGGTGTCTGGACTCTCCCTTAGAGATAGGGTGAGAAGCTCAGTCATCCGGGAGGGACTCGGAGTAGAGCCGCTGCTTCTCCACATCGAGAGGAGCCAGTTGAGGTGGCTCGGGCATCTGGTTAGGATGCCTCCTGGACGCCTCCCTGGTGAGGTGTTCCGGGCATGTCCCACCGGGAGGAGACCCAGAGGAAGACCCAGGACACGCTGGAGGGACTATGTTTCTCGGCTGGCCTGGGAACGCCTTGGGATTCCCCCAGAGGAGCTGCTCCATGTGGCTGGGGAGAGGGAAGTCTGGGCCTCCCTACTTAGGCTGCTACCCCCGCGACCCGACCCTGGATAAGCGGACAAAAATGGATGGATGGATGGATGGATCACTTAAAAATCACCAGACTATCATTTTAAGAACCCAGCCGTGTAACTGGAAACAGCTGCACGCCGGTCCCAATTGCGAATAAATGGGGAGGGGTGGAGAAAGCAATGGCAAACTACGCCACTATCTTGCCGAAATAATTTATGGATCACAACGAAACGCTTTCACGTATAGTGTCGGATGGTAGGACCCCTGGATCAGAAGGTACTCATATAGCTACCAGGGAAGAGCAAGGCCGTGGTTTGAGTAGCTCATGCATTAATGACGCGGGCAGGACAAATCCATCAGGACTCCTGTCTGCTGATGCAGCCTCAAGCGAAAGGGCTAGTCTGTGCTTATCAAGAATCCACAAATTTAGAACATGGTACGTCCATGGCATGAACACGAGCAAACTGGAAATCGTAAAAAATGAAATGTAACGGCTCAACATCGACCTTTTGGGCATCAGCGAACTTCACTGGACAGGAAATGGCTATTTCAACAGCAATGATTACACTGTTTTCTATTCCGGCAATGATTCAATCAAGCGAAATGCTTTCATCGCAACCAAGGCAGTCACCAAAGCCGTTCAAGGTTTCAATGCAATCAATGATAGGATCATAGCCATACGCATCAATGGGAAACCTCGCTCGACCACAGTTTTACAAACCTATGCCCCCACAACCGACGCGGCGGAAGAGGATATTGAGAATTTCTTCATTGATCTCCAACAAGCAATCAAACATACCGCTACCAAGGACGTCATTTTCAGAACAGGTGACTTTAATGCAAAAGTCAGTTCCAAAGAAGACCTACCATTCGTTGGCAAATTCGGCTTGGGCGAGCGGAATAACGCAGGCGACCGCCTGGTTCAATGTTGTACAGAAAATCGCCTATTAATCATGAACACATGGTTCAAATAACCGATGTGTCGTCTATACACATGGACAGCTCCAAATGGCGTGCATCGAAATAAAATCGACTACTTCCTGTGCCAACAGCGATGGAAAAACTCAGTATTGGCTGTGAAAACATCTCCCGGAGCAGACTGTGGCTCTGATCACCAACTCCTTGTTGCAAAAATCAAACTCTGTATCAAAAACATCAAACGTCGCTTCGACACAGGCAACATCCCTCCACTTTTTGCCGTCGACATCAAGAACAGATTTGAAGTGCTCAGCACAATTGGAAAAGACCCCAACAAAATTTGGAAGGAAGTTAAAACCATCACACAAAATACAGCGAAGCAAATAGTCCCATTGATAAAACCAGGAAGACAACCTCAATGACTATCGGATGAATCAATCAGAATCACCAACAAGCGCCGAGAAGCCAAAGCTGCTGGTAACAACACAGAATTCAGATGGCTAAATGCGGTATTTCAGAGAAAAGCCAGAGAAGACAAGGAACGTCACTGGAACAATCAATGCGCCAAGCTGGAAGAAGCAAACAAGAAAGGTCACACACGAGCTCTATTCACCTATGTGAAGCATACCAGGGCACCGTTTGCAGCATACAAAGCATCGGCCATCAAGGACCACGATGGAAAATTATTACAAGACGAAGATCAAATCAAGCGAAGATGGCGGGAATATACAGAAGAGATGTACTCAGGCCATCAAATAGGACCGTTGGAACAGGCATGTCAAGCCAAACAAGAACCATGCATTCTTGAGGAAGAAGTCGAGTGGACCTTGAAACAACTACCAGACGGGAAGGCCTCAGGAATCGACCATATACCAGCCGAACTACTAAAAGCAGTGCCGACCAAGATTTTAACCGACCTATGTCAAAAAATCTGGTCCACCAAATCATGGCCCAAGGACTGGAAAAGATCTGTTTTTGTCACTCTTCCTAAAAAAGGCGATATCCAGGAATGTTCCAACCATCGTACTATCGTTCTCATATCTCACGTGAGTAAAATCCTTCTGAAGATCATACAGAAATGCATTGCAACAATTGTCGAACGGGAACTACCGGAAGTTCAAGCTGGCTTTCACAAGGGTCGCGGCACTAGAGATCAAATCGCGAATCTGCGCTGGATCATGGAGAAGACCCGGGAATATCAAAAGGATGTCTATATGTGCTTCATTGACTAGAGTAAAGCTTTCGACTGCGTCAAACATGAAAAGCTGGGAGTGCTTGAAACAAATGGGCGTCTCTGAACACATCGTACAGCTAATAAAATCACTTTACAATGACCAAGAAGCAACGGTTAGGACAGCCTACGGGAACACGGAGTGGTTTAGAGTCGGGAAAGGAGTTCGACAAGGCTGCATCCTATCACCAATTCTATTCAACCTGTACGCAGAAGTGATTATGAGGCGATGCAATTTGGACAAATCTGAAATTGGAATCAAAATCGGTGGCAGAAACATCAACAACCTTTGATACGCAGATCATACAACCCTGCTCGCAGAGAGTGAAAAGGACCTCGACTGCCTCGACCTATGAGTGCAAGAGGAAAGCGAACAAATGGGACTGTACCTGAACATCAAAAAACTAAAGTTATGACCACGGCAGGCAATGGTGCAGTGAACATGCAAATAAACAACACGGTAATCGAGTCTGTCCAAGATTTCATTTTCCTTGGAGCTAAAATCGACCGCAGTGGGGCATCGGCACCCAAGATCAAGAGGCGAATCACACTTAGCAGGACTGCAATGCAGGGAATGGAAAAGATCTGGAAGAGCAAGGATATTAGCATTGCAACAAAAGTCAGATTGGTCAACGCAATTGTCTTCCCTATAATGATGTATGGTTGCGAAAGTTGGACATTTAGAAAAGAAGAGAAAAGAAAAGTCGAAGCTTTCGAACTTTGGTGTTGGAGGAGAATGCTAAGAATACCTTGGACTGCCATGATGAAGAACAAGGCAGTTTTGGACCGCGTCAAACCAATAATGTCATTAATGGGCAAAATTACCAAACAGCAGCTCTCATATTTTGGCCACGTGATGCGCACTGATTCTTTAGAAACGTCAATGATGCTTGGAAAAGTCAGTGGAAAAAGAAGACAAGGCCGCCAAAGAACAAGATGGCTCGACACAATCACGACAACAATGAATATGCCAATTGCAGAATTGAAAGAATTGGTGAAAGACAGGAAGGCATGGAGTACGAAGATTCATAAAATGACCGAAAGTCAGATGCGACTGATCGGATAATCATCATCATCATTTTAAGTGTTATATTACAGAAAAAAAATCTGATGCTAAAGGCAATGTAGTGTTGAAATCACAAAATGTATAATGGTTCAAGCGAGCATGATTTTATTGGATCATAATACTGTATTGTCTTTACCATCAGACAATTTTTCTGGTCAACTAAACACATTATTAGTAATAAACTACCGATGACTTTTCTTTAGGGCATACAACTATACAGTATCATTTTTAGTAACTAACTGTTTATTTACAATGGACATTGATGTAAATGTTTATAACATAGCAGTTGCATACACCTCTAGAAAATGTTTATAACTAGAGTTATTTGAGATGACAATAATCCACTTTGGTCAGAATAGCCATCAGCTTGACTGTCTGCTCAAAATGAATCTGTTTCCCCAAACTGAGGTTGCTCAAAGAGCTATCCACAACAAAGATACAGATACCGGTAATTCCATAAAACAATATTTCAAAAAACACAAACTATCCCTGCTCTCGTTTAAAGATTTTAAAAGGATGTTTTCAGGTAAAAAGTCACCTACTGAAACAGCACGACTTCCTTCAGTTCCCGGTCAGGTATGTAAAAGAGAACCCCACATTATAAACTTCAGTGTAACCTGCAATATTTTTTGCTACTTTTTTCAGCATTGTCTCCAAGAAGCAACTGATTTCAACTTCTAATCAGTTTCTCATATTAGAACAGCAACATACAGTATGGTGTTATACAACCTTGCATCATGCACAACAAAGTCCGTAAAACTAGAGTTCAGTGTCATTTTGTTAACTTGCTGCAGACTTCACAATCAACTGAGCACACCCAGATAAACAGCTCCCTGTGCGGTACAGAAAATTTGTGTATATAAGCAAGGAAGGTATTGCAATCAAGTGACAAATTAGAATGCCTCGAGGATGACCTGTGATGGTAGATATTAACATTTCCAAAATAATACTTTGTAAATTGACATGCTTAGGTCAGAGCACACTGAAAATCCCCCTTTACAAATGACTGACAGCTACAGTACAAGGGGAACAGGAGACTTGAGAACACCTGGACTCGTGAGAGAAACCACAGTCTTGCAGAAGGAGAATGAAATCTCCCCCAGAGAGGCAAGTTTGGTCTCTCTATATGTCTTTTGGTCTTTTGAGCTCCCATTTTATTGGCTCGTTGGTGAGGCAGAAACAGATATGGTTTCACTCGGCTTGGCAGAGTCAGGCCCCTGCTGCTGACAGCTGGTTTTATTTGACGTCCCGTGTTGGGTTTCAGAGCTGGCTTCAGCATATGATCTCAATTATGACCAGAGGAGGGACGCATGCTGCTGAATGACTGGTTACTATGGGCAGACAGGAAGCAGGGTGGTGGAAGAGAAGATGGAGGATGACATAGATAGATGGTAGAGTTGCATCAGGATTTGGTCTAATTGAACAAGACAAGAAAATGTAACATGAATGCTTAAAAAGAAATCAGAAAGAAAAACGCATGCTTTTTACGTCTCTGAACATTATTAGTGTTTTGGTTCAGTCTCACCTTATAAAGCAGTCGTCATGCCAAAGAAATTTAGATACACTTTTTCAAATTTCTTTAGCATGATTTATGTAGAATAATCTTTGGCAATCTAGCTTTGAAAAATACCGTAGTCTTCTGACTAATTCTCTTGAACCAGGAAACCTCTGTATTGTGAAGTTTTCCTCCATTTGCTTAAGGTTCAATGTGAATTTATTGTCATTTGCATCACATGTGGTGCATGAGGTGGAACAAAATTGTGTACTCAAGGTCCCAGTTAAATAGTCCCTCGCTACTTTGTGGTTTGTTTATCGCAGACTTGCTCTATCGCAGTTTTTCAAAATAAGTTTGGACATGACACACAATTGGATGAACCGCACGGTCGGCATGAATTTTTTTTTTTCAAAATGAGTTATTTTGAATTATTTAGCACCTGCTGCACCTTTGTGCAGCCCACACCGCAGGATAAACTTCCTGCTGCAGCTGATCAGCTGTTCACTGTGCAGAGCAGACATATATACAGTACATAGAGGCTCCATTGAGCGCTGAATCGTACGTCAATGTCACCGCTATTTTAAATGTGGCGTAGCTGCTGGTCATTTAATGCAAAGAAATTGACAAAACTCCATAAAGCACCATTCTACAAAGAGTTTTAAGATGATGCCTGTCATTCACACGCACATACTAATATATTTAGAAGAAAAAAAACAGGCACCAAAGACAACTTTTGTAACTTTTAATGTTAAAAGTTGCATTTATGGTTTCCACTTATAGAGGATCTTCGGGGTATGAATCCCCCGCGATAAACGAGGGACTACCAATAATACAAACTATAAAAAGGAAACCGTATACAAGGATTTAAGATAAATGCTAAGCATTAATAATATAACATTATAAGGTATATTAAAAAGCAGTCTGAACATGAGTCTGTTGTGAGCAGATGGGTCATTAAGTGTCATTATTTTCTAGAGCTGTTGGTCATGTTAATCACTTATCGTGCATTTCAGACATACAGCCCCAAAAGACTTACCACGAGAAGTACAGCATGCTCAGCGAACGGATGCAGCGTTAGAAGAAAAATTAGGGAAGAAAAATGTGGAAATCTGTTATTTCCAACATCTGACTCTGTTACAGTGGCATATCAGCCAACATAGGATAAAGAAGCACAGAAGCTTTGGATAAAGTTTTAAACTTAAACTTTCCAAAACATTTGAGAAGTTCCAGCACCATTTTGTTGTCAGTATCCTGCGAAGAGTTCTGAAATTAAGAACATGAGAATAATACAGGTAGTCCTCGACTTACGATAGCCTCGACTTACAATGTTTCGCGGTTACGAAGGCCCTCCCATTGAAAAGCATTGTTTCGAGTTACACGGTTTATGCGCCTTTACACCAGAAAATACGGTACTGAACCGAAACTCACCGGAAGAGAGCGGAAATTTACAGGAGGTTTACATGAGGGAGGGGGGAGAGTAGATAGAGTAGCTTGACGCAGTCAGTGGAAAATTACCAGGAGACCTCATTGCATTGTTTGGACACGCAGACCGGAGCAGAGGAGGTTAGTAGGGCGGTTTTTGTCACCAGACGGCAGAAACAGCGGAGCTGGACCGGAGGAGCAAGAGCTAACATGCTAACAGACCTTGCTGTAAACAGTCTGGACCGTGCGAACTACAGGCAGCCTCAGGTGTTGGAGGGACACCGAGCTAACATGCTAACAGGCGGAGGAACGGCTTCACCAGCATACCAGTAGGCCATTAACTCTTTTTTCCCTTCATTATGGCTCAGAATGTACGGTATGTGTTTTTGATAATTATGTAGAGTAATGTGTTAGGATAGGCTAAGTGCTTGGTAAAATAAAGTACTGTACGTATGAGGTGCCGTTTGGACGTATTTTCCGACTTACGTCGATTTTCAAGTTACAAACGGGCGTAGGAACGGAACTGCGTCGTAACTCGGGGACCACCTGTATAATAATGTTAAATTGAGTCACCTGGACCAGTTTTTTTAAGTGAGAAACATTTTGTCCTCCATCCAGAGAACTTCCTCAGTCTCAGTCCTCTGGATGGAGGTTGAAACTTTTCACACATAAATTGTTCCAGATTTAAAATGTAATCTTTTTTTATTTATTGTTATCTACCTGGATGATTGAGCTTACAACCCTTTTTTAAAGAAAAGGAGAGTTTGAAAT
Organism: Garcialebias charrua; assembly: GCA_038048925.1. Lineage (NCBI taxonomy): Eukaryota > Metazoa > Chordata > Actinopteri > Cyprinodontiformes > Rivulidae > Garcialebias > Garcialebias charrua. The sequence continues at coordinate 26,257 of JBBPBX010019345.1, read as the reverse complement.
AACATTTTCATTACATGTATTTAACAAATTTCAAAGTAAAAACATTACCACGATAGATGCATTGATTTTACTCCATTATTAGCAGTGGCGGCTGGTGATTTTTTTTATGGGGGGGGCGCCATAAACTGTTTAATTTTTTAAGCATGTGTAGAAGTATGCATAATTATGTTTGTATACTGTAAAGTAAGTTTGTTCATGTTTTTATTTGTATATATCAGGTGTATCCATTTGTATAAAACTATCATTAATAAAACATGGTTCATCTTCACCTTGTTTGATGCATCAGTGTGAAAAGAGAATGGGAGTGTTCTGCTTCCACTTTTCAATTGTTGGACAACTTCTATCATATTCTGTTATAATTATTTTAGTAATACAAGTTCATAATATAAATAGAATTGTGAGGGTCCAGACTTAAATAAGGACAAAGGTGTTCAAAAATCCACCAAATAATTCAATTTAATAGTTCCAAAAATAAACTAACAAAGAATTAAATTTCAATGAAAAATAAATCAAAAGATAATAACAAATTTGGGCCCAACTTAAACAGGTCAACTGAAGTCTAACAAGGAGGAATGATTCCAGATTAGATTTTAAATAACTGATTTATGGGGAAGAAAAATGATCTATTTTACTGTGATCCACCTGATGAGCTCCACCTATACTTAAGGCTGCAGTCAAGTCCTACTCTTCGCTGGAGCATTGATGCCTACTCATGGTATTTATGCTTTTAGCCAAGATGGTGTAGTGGCAGGGCTTCCGACTTGGGACCCGAAGGACGCGGGTTCGCGCCCCGGCCACTACACACCTTGGGGTGTCTATGAGTGCACACCTAATTCTCCAGCTCCCCGGGCGCTTTCTATGGCTGCTCACTGCACCACCTGGTGGTGGTTGGGTTAAATGCAGAGACGAATTTCGTCTGTGTATGGGAAACATACACAGATGACAAAAAAGGACATTATTATTATTATTATTTCTGAGTACAGTACTTTGAAAGACACTTACCTTGTTTTTTGTTGTGTTTCCAGTCCTCGTTTCCATCTTTGTCCTGGGTTCAGTTCTCTGCTCATCGTGTCTTGCCCTCCAACCACTTGCCTGCCTCATTTTGCCCTCTGGGATTCATCTCAAGGAACTAAGGATTTCTCTGCGACGTTCTTCCTACTACTTCACCTCTAAGGAAAATAACAAACAAAACTAGATCAATCATCTTGAAAGAGCCTTATAGTCAAGCCTTTCTGACAGTTTGTTTCATCTTCCAGGAAATCCAGAAGATCCCTGTACATGTGTACAGTATATAGACTTGCACTGTAAATAATAAACACTGTTACTTTTGCACCTCTTCGTCTTGTGTCGTTCTGGGTCTCATTACCAACTGGGTAAACCTTTGAAATCATAACACTATGACCACTTTATTGTTCTTTTTACATATTTTGTGCTAATTTCAGCTTACTTTTTTGTTGCTAGTTTTATATATTTCAAAATATGAAACTTTATTAGCAAATATTTTCCCCTTTGTTCCCTTAAACATTATTCTCTTGTCTCTCTGTCTGTTACACAGGTGGTAGATTGGAACTAAATAATCATTGCCGGTGTGTAGAGTTGAAGGTGTGTGGATTTTTTTCTGTAAAGAAAGTACAGAAGGCACATTAATGATGTATTTTTTTAAGCATTTTCCACATTTATTGAGGTGCTTTGTGAACACATAAGTATGTAATCACATTTTAACTTTCTTAAAGGCTCAGTATGCAGCTTTTTAACACGCTGGCACTTTGAAACATTTTGAACAGAGACACGTTTCTGGTCCCTCCTCACTCAGAGCCATACATGACTCAGCTCCACCTCACTCGCGCTGCAGCCTGGAATGCTCCGCCTCCTCTACATGTCCCGTTTCTGCGCTTCAATGTTCTGTGATTATGTGTTAATAAAACATTCTAAAAAATAAAATAAAAACATGGACCACTGGTCCAGCAAAACAAAAACACCCTGAAACCTGCAGAGCTTCACACAGCCACGTTGGACATAATTTAATTCGCTCGTGACAAATTGATCCACTTCCTCATATCTGTCAGTGCAGGTCTGGAGGGGAGGAAGCGATCACTTGACTTTTGGCAAAAAAAACAAAATAAAAGTTCAGAGCAGGGATGAAGAAGGGATATTTAATAAATTTGTGTCACATACAAAACAGTTTTGCATCGCTTTGAAATTATTTCAACAAGAACCTGCGCGGCCGCTGCAGGCTCACTGCGGGGCTCGCTGCAGGCTGACAGGCGGGGGCGTGGGTTAGGGGGTGAAAAGTAAGAAGCTCTGTTTTTATTGGCTGGTAGTAAACTCTGTTTTTATTGGCTGGTTAACCGCGGGGCGCTCTTGGCTTTTTATAAATGCTTTTATTACCACCGGGAGACGCCAGAGGACTATAGTTTTTTTGAGAGATTACATGTCAAAGATCAATGTATCAGGGCAGAGTGAAGAAATATGTTTAAAAAATAAACTACATACCCTAGCTTTAATACAACATAAATAATAATATCCAGGTTATTTCATTTGCATCCCATCCACAGTGATCTTTATAATATTAAAATTAAATTCAAATAATTATATAATCACTGTTTCATAACATGAAAAATTCAAACTATTTAATGCTTAAATCTTTCTGCTACTTGGTTTATTTAAGTTTAGAGTGTCTTTGAAACAACAGCACAACTTATAATGAAACTAAACTAAAAACTAAAACTAAAGTTTATTTATTCATTCAGATTTATTCATCAGAAAAATTGCAACTGCTGCTAAACGAAACGAGACAAAAGTTAACACAGACACTCTGGGGAGTAAAACATTTCATGAGCTGAAGATGGGCAGACAGGAGTCGTCTTCAGACATTCGGGTTTATAACTAGCAACTTTTATAATGTTGTACAGTACACCACAACGTTCATAAGCACAGCTAGTAGCTAGCTACTGTATGTGACTGACCGTAACACCCACACATACAGACACACCACCACGTCACTCACACAGATGAGATCAGCTCAAACTTTGCTCATGTGCGCTTAGCGATTTATTAAACTCACTAATTATTACTTGCTTACCTGTGTAGAAGGCAGGCACCATTAATAATTACTGCTGTTTCAACGTCGCTAGTTGCGTGTGATCAGCTCTGACTGTGTAAACAGAGAGGGTCCCTCCTCGGCTCGAACCGGAAACACGCTGGCGATCCACAGCGATCACGAGACGAGTCCAGGCATCAGAGCGGCGAAAACTGCGCCCTGAAGAGTCCAATAGTTTTGGACAGATGGGACATAAACTGCGCATGCGCTTAGCGCTAGTTATAATTTCATTTTTCCATCCATCCATCCATCCATCTTCTTCCGCTTATCCGGGGTCGGGTCGCGGGGGTAGCAGCCTAAGTAGGGAGGCCCAGACTTCCCTCTCCCCAGCCACTTGGAGCAGCTCCTCCGGGGGAATCCCAAGGCGTTCCCAGGCCAGCCGAGAAACATAGTCCCTCCAGCGTGTCCTGGGTCTCCTCCCGGTGGGACATGCCCGGAACACCTCACCAGGGAGGCGTCCAGGAGGCATCCTAACCAGATGCCCGAGCCACCTCAACTGGCTCCTCTCGATGTGGAGAAGCAGCGGCTCTACTCCGAGTCCCTCCCGGATGACTGAGCTTCTCACCCTATCTCTAAGGGAGAGTCCAGCCACCCTGCGGAGAAAACTCATTTCAGCCGCTTGTATCCGAGATCTTGTTCTTTCGGTCATAACCCAAAGCTCATGACCATAGATGAGGGTGGGAACGTAGATCGATCGGTAAATTGAGAGCTTTGCCTTTTGACTCAGCTCTCTCTTCACCACGACAGACCGGTACAGCGCCCGCTTCACTGCGGACGCTGCACCTATCCGCCTATCGATCTCACGCTCCAGTTTTCCCTCATTCGTGAACAAGATCCCGAGATACTTAAACTCCTCCACTTGGGGCAGGACCTCCTCCCCGACCCGGAGAGGGCATGCTACCCTTTTCCGGCTCAAGACCATGGCCTCGGATTTGGAGGAACTGATCCTCATCCCGGCCGCATCACACTCGGCTGCAAACCGCTCCAGTGAAAGTTGTAAATCACGAACTGATGAAGCCAATAGGACCACATCATCTGCAAAAAACAGAGAAGTGATTCTAAGGTCACCAAAACGGATCCTCTCAACACCTTGGCTGTTTCTTTTTTATTAAAAAAATTTAATCTTCAAATGGTGAAGAGCTGCAGTTCCAAGGAAGGGCGGCGCCCCTAGCGCCCTCTAGTGGCGGCCGCCCCTGTTATTTAGTAAATAGGCTATATGCCACGGACTTCCTTTCTAGCACTTCCGCATTCATGGGCCAGAGGGCGCACTTCCGGTTCACAGCCACAGGATGGCGATCTTTACACAATCTCTGCAGGACTTTCCGACAGTCAATGTGTACAGAATTATTCAGACCTTTGTCTAAAGCGCACATCTAAGAAAGACAAAGGATTTAAGCTTTATGTGTCCAACTACATAAATAACTATGAAGGTAAGTCTGTATTTGTTTTCAGTTCACCAAACTGCATCATGTAGGCTAACACAGCTAACATAGTTAACCCTTGCTAAATTGTTGAGTAAACGTGTTTTGTCTGTACATTTCTGATTTAACACAAATGTTAGTTTCAAACAAGGAGGCAGGAGAAGTCAGGGCTGAGTGTTTACAGTCCATGAGGAGCAGCAGAAGCCACTGTTTGAGTCAAAGCCACCTGACAGTTCAGTTTCAAACAAGGAGGCAGGAGATTTAGAGCAGATTTAGAAACACAAGTTATTTTAATTTAATTATTTTAATTCAAGTTTGTGTACAAAACTTGAGTTGAAGTTAAATATCAGACAATATAAACTCTTTATATTCAACACATGTCTGCTATATGGTTTTGTGAATCTCACTGTTTATAGCAGCTCTTAATAAGAGATGTTTTCTTTCACTGGACAGGACACCGTAGTGATGATGATGAGGAGGGAGCCAGCTGGTCCAGCCTGGATGTTTGTGAGCTGAGATCGGATCCAAACACTCTCCACTGATGACGAAGGACATGTGATCCATGTGGATGGTTGAACAGAAGAGCTGCTTCATCACTTACCTTTGTCTGACTGATTAATGTTTTTAAATCTCCATTAGCTGTCGAGGAAGCTGTGACTTAAAGTCAGAAGCTGTAATGCTATAAACTGTTTAAATCTTGTGCCTCAAACGTTTTCTACAGTAATGTAACATCATCATCAAATTTGTTTTTAATAAACTGGCTAAAATAAAACTGAACTCTAAGCCTGTCTTAAATCAACATACACATTTTTTTGGGTGATAATAAGAAGACAAAGTCAGAATGTTTTGAACATTTTATTTTCTTACAAGTAGTAAGTAGTGTGACTGTAGTGTCAGGGTACAGTAGTCCTGAAGTCTGCAGGTAGATTTTTATGCATCTGCTCTTCAGGTATCGGGTCCTAATTGAGCCGAGTACTGTCAAAAAGTTGCAGTGATAATCCGCCTGACCGTGGACTGATGGACACCGTACCGGTCAGCAAGGTCCCGTTGCTTTCATCCAAGGTCAAGGTCATTTAAGAACAGGAAGAACTCAACGGGCTGCAGGATATTGGTTGACGGGGTGGTGTGGATAAATAATCAATAAATAACACTGAACAACTGGTAATAACTAATAATTCAATCTCAATGTCACTACTTGTGCAATAACCTGTCACACAACCTGTGTAATGTTGATTATGTGTAGTGTATATATATATATATATATATATATATATATATAACTATGTGCATGTTAGCTTGTACTGTATTACTAGTTTGAAATACTTACAGTAGTTCATTCAAATTCATCCTGCTGCATCATTACTGTATATCCAACCATGTTTACTGTCTCTCTTCAGGACTTTGTGAATATTATAATTACTTTTTCACTTTGCATGCTTTTAGTATAGTTTGATTTTTAGCAAGTCAAATCTGCTCTTCTCATCCTGAGCACTTCATTGTACTGTTAACTCTGTGTTAACCTGTATATGACAAATAAACACAACTTGAACTTGATGGGGAGTTCCTCTCATCTCATTCTTGGTGAACACCGACCATGAATGGCAGAGCAGCGCAGTCATGGGTCAGAAACACATCAGGAGGTCAGATGATGCAAACCTGAAAAAACAAAAAAGTGTTCATATTTACCTACATAACGTAAAAAACCAAACAGAGAACTCTTTATGAGAGTTATGCTTTAAAATAAATAATTACATCTCAGGAAATAAAAGTTTAATTGAAGTGAAACAGTTCTGGTTTCATATTAAAGGAAACTGCAGAGAATATTTCAGAGGTGTAACAGCCCTGAAGTTACTAGGAGTTTACAAACATATTTACAGATTAGAAAACTGTTAAAATCTGAATATTATTTTAAAAGTATGTAGTTACAAACTTTTATTAAATCACTCATCATGACTCCAACATTAAATCTACAAGTGCAGGATGTGGAGTCGAGTCATATTCATGTTTCTTACTGAGCTGCAGCTGTGTTCTCCTCCTCCTCGCTGTCCTCTCTGCTGCTTCTCTCCCAAAGCCCCGGTCATGGAAGGGACAATTATTCCACTGGAACAATGCAGGTACAGCTCATTTTTAACCACTGTTTGATGCTGGCTCTTGAATATTCTGAGGTTTAAAACGCCGGCTACAACCGAGTGTTAGCTTTAAGGCTAACTCGGTTAGCCACGAACTCTGGCATTAAAATATAAAAAACTAAGCGCTCTATTGTCCCTGCTATTCACTGGACACAACGGCACACAACAAATCTCTCTTGTTGAACCAGTAGCTCGCAGATAATTTACCTTTTGTGTCTTTTACATGGTCTAGTTCTAGAAGCTACCGCTAAAAACAACTGCTGTCGACCAGAACCGGAAGTATAGCGTAGAGCCCAAATTTTAACGGAAGTACGTCACCACTACCCGTGGCATATACCCTATTCCATCTATACATCCATCCATTACCTTTACCCCCTTCTTCCTTTTTGGGTTGCGGGTGTCACTGGTGCCCATATCCAGCAGTCACTGTGCGAGAGGACACCCTGGACCATGGACAGGTCTCCAGTCCAGCATGGGGACAGATGAAACAAACAACCATTCATTCACTCTTTCACTCACACCTAGGGACAAGAGTTACCATTACCAATCAGCCTAACGTGCATGTTTTTGGTCTGTGGGATGAAACCAGAGTACCCTGAGAAAATCCATGCATGCACAGAGAGAACATACAAACTCCACCCAGGTCCCGGGCCGGAATTTGAACTGGCGTCCTTCTTGCTGAGAAGCAACAGCTTTACCAACTGTGCCACCATGCCATCCATCCATTATCCATCTTTTTACCCGATTCTTCCATTTTGGGTCAAGGGGGTCGCCAGTGCCCATGTCCAGCAAGCAATGTGCGAGGGGCAGGGTACTCTGGACGGGTCGCAAGTTTATCACAGTGCCAGATAGAGACAAACGAGACAAACAACTATTCACTCTCTCACTTACGCCTAGGGACAATTTAGAGTTACCAATCAGCCTAACATGCATGTTTTTGGTCTGTGGGAGGAAACTGGAGTATCTGGAGAAAACCCATACATGCATGGATTTATTCATCATTCATCATTGTAATGGACGTACCCCAAAGGGACCCTCGAACGAGGATGTATCTGCCTTCTGAGTCCTGTTTGTAAGACTCAGGCACGAAAGGGACTGCTCTATGTATTAATATTCCCCAGAAAGGCCCCCGGACCAGGATTTGAAGCAGGGACCTGCTCGCTGAGAGGCAGCATCTCTACCAGTTGTACCACCGTGCTGCAACCATGCCGTCCTATTTATTTATTTAATAAATTCATTGCATAAATATGTTTTCATATACAATAAATTACCAGTATTCTTGGAAACATGCCATGCTCTTGAAGAAGTTTCTGCTTTTACTAGAATAAAAATATGTGATCACCCTCACAAACCTCTGTCTCAATGTATGCACTTGACTTTGTTTCTAGTGTGGTACTACAGTACTGTCAGTAAATAAACATTTCTAATGCAGATACGTTGTGTTTTAACATAATTCATTGCTGAGCCATTGATTAATGAGGAGACATTGAAGTGCAATTGAAAAGATTTTGCAGGCCATTTTTAAAAGTAATCCTTACCTGGAAACTGATGACTGATAGATATGGTACTTTAATGTTATTTGATTGTTGCTGTATATCTGCTGAATGTTCATAAAGCTGCTTAATTCTCTTCACAGCTGTCTGACAACAAAATAACCTCTGAACCAGAACGTGTTAAACAAGTCAAAGCCAATAAAAAAGTAGACAGAGCAGCATAATATTAGAAGATTTACTAATTATTTTGCTTAGTTTAGTCTGTAAACTTGAAAATATTGTACCTAAGAGAGCACTTTGGGGGTAATAAAGCAATGTTTTATCATCTGTTTTAACCAGTAATATTTAAAGAGCACAAAAGCATTGTCTTAAAGTGAGTACTGTAATGTATTTCTCTCTCAATGCAAAATCTCAGAGAGTCTATCTCTACACAAATAAAACTTTTATTCACAAGTGGCATCTCAATATGTTGCAAGTTTTTATTGTCTGCCTCGTAAGGAACCACCTGCAGAACAGAAAATGTTCCAGATGGACTACATTTCCTTCAATACAGAAAATACATGACACAACCAGAATGCAAACTGATCATTTGCATGTATGGTTCGTAAATGTTAATAACTTTCTATGTTGCTAAAGCACTCAAGGGTTATAACAGAGTGTTTAAGTAGATCTGGACGTTGTTCAACTAAGACATTCAAAGTATTTGATAGCATTTAAGTTAAGCGAGCAAAATCAATTACGTAAAAAGTCCCATCACCTGCTGTGAAAGGTCAAAAACCTAAATAACTTAAGAGAGTCAAAGTGCGTGAAAAATAGTATTATCCCATATAAGTCCTCTGGTACAGTTCAAAGACTATCATTTATTTACTGAATTCCCGCTGTACGTCTAATTACTGTCAAAGCATGTGAAGTAATTGAAACTGGAGCATGCTATAACAGGATCATAATGCACATGTTTTTATAATAAGAAATCAATCTGATACAAAAAAATATTTGATGTCACCCAAAATTTAACACCTAAAAAAAATGTATCTTCTTAATATGTTTATAAGCACCAGTCTTTTTAGCTTTCTCAAACATAAAATCAAAGTAATTATTCAATAAGTTGCACAGGCACCAATGGTTTTAATAATTTGATAGAGGCGGGGAAAGAAGGAAAAATCATATATATTGGTTTTAACTGTTTGGGGGGCTCTCAGTCCGCTAAACAAGCCTGCACACCATTCCATAATTCCTCCTTATCGGCCAGAGGCTTTAGTTATTTACTTTAAAATGGACTAATTTCTTATTCCAGCGGAGGGGGGGCAGGCTGCTGACTTGAACAGCTGCTTCATGACCCAAAAAACTGTCAGTCTTTCCCTGGAATAAATTGTGGAATGCTCCATGTTGCGGCGCGGGGGTGGCGCAAACTGGCAGGTAGCGCTAATTCAGCGGAGGGCGGGCTGGGCTTCCGTTTCGGCGACACGAACGCATCACGAGCGCGCGTCAAGGTGGGAATTTGTGCGTGGCGGAACCGAGAGCGGTTCTGAGCGGGTCCGGACTCTGCCGGTGTTGTGGCGGCCACCCCCGCCTCGAGGAGCAGAGCTTCGTGTGGGCTCATAGTAGAATCAATTCACCGAGAGGGGAGCTTGAAACCGGCGGCGCCTCGTGCCTGCTCGCTCGGTGTGGAGAGAGCGGGCAGCTCGAGTTTAATAGTCCGGGTAGCAGCCGTGCTGTATGTACACGTCTGTCTCCCCATGACTGCTACGGTTGTAAAAGACTAAAAGGAAGAGAGAGCAGAAATGTGCTCGGAATTCAAACTTAGCTTTGATTGAATCTGTTTCCGGCGCCGCTGTGACTTCTGACAGATGTGAAATAAAAAGTTGGTGCTCCAGCAAAGTTCCCCCCGGTATGGCAACCCGGTTTATCATACAACAATACTATCATGCAATTAGTTTTTTTTTTTTTTTTTAACTAGATAGCCTATCTATAATTCAGTTTCTTTCTGGTCAAAAAAGTCATTTCAACTACAGTACTGTATTTGGTTTGCCGATAACGAACAATTTCACACACATCTCATTTGGACAATTAAAACCCGGTTTTAATTGGAATACCTGGAATATCTTACAAAAAGATCTGAAGCTCTCGGCCTTGACCTCTAAATGGTTTTCAGAATCTGTTGGAATCCTGGCAAAAACCAATGCAGATATGTTCTTGTTTCTGATTTTATACATCTACCTCATAATGTTTTGCTAGTTTTGATACTTTGTTTAAAAAAAAAAAAAAACTATTTCTCTCTTATGTTTTTCTATTGTTTATTGTTTAAGGAAATTCTACCATTGCTGTTCATCATTCTTTAGTTTGTAGCAGGTCGCTCTTGTAAATGAGTCCACGAGGCTCAATGAGATTTACCTGACTAAATAAAGGTTGAATGAATGAAGAAAGAAAAAAAACTTTTCCTAATTCTGTCAGATTTCAGCTTCTGATGTTCATGATTCTGCTTTTGATCTTAGTTGATATTGTTATTGGGTTTACTTGTTTTATTACTTGTTTTATTGACATTTAATTCTGTTGCACCTTGTAGCACTTTGAGATTTTCATTAATGAAAAGTGCGTTATAAATTGAATTCATTATTATTATTATTATTATTATTATTATTATTATTACATGAAATAAGAAGAAATGAAAGAATGTATTGTCACTCAAATGGGAACACTTTTTGTAATATTGTGGCAGCAAACTGATGCACAATATACTAAAGCAGAGATTCCCAACTGGTGGTTGGCAAGTGGGTCAGTGGGATTCGGGCCTGAGGGGGGAAATAGTTAAGAATAAACCTAATGCTGAAACATTTAATCCTTTATCCAAAAGACTTATTCAGCAACAAACAGCACCTAGTGGATCAGCCAGTTTGCTGCTGACTAATTGCCAAGTCTTCTTATTATAAGTAACTTTGGGCTTGTTTTTTTTTTTTTTTTCTAAAGTCACTTGCAAATCTTTTGAGTCGTGGGTTTCAGTTTTTTGGGGGCTTGTTTTGAACTTGAAGTTGCTTATTTGGGCTTGACTTTCTTTCTGAGTGAAACTAGTTGATTATCTCCCAGAGTCCCAGCTCTGTCTGCACAAAAAAGCAAAAGACAAGTGGTAGTAGGTAGTTTGTCCCTTCCACACCCTCGTTTCCTGTTTATCACTCCCGCCCAATTTGGCGAGGCGACAGGAGCACACATAGACAAATACTTTGTGGGCGCGCACCCCATGCAAACACTCATACTGTGGCCGACCACTAGTGGGCTCTACTCACACGTAGACATCAGGATGTTTTGTTTTAAAAAATACTGTATGTAGAAAAAAAATACACATGCAAATTTTTTTTATCAGAGCTTAAAAGTATGTTATTCAAAGTGTTTAGCATAATGTTGTTGTTGTTTGTGTGTAATGCCATAATAAATGTATGTTTATACTGTTTAAAACAGCCTCTGTTTTACACAATGTTGTGGGTTGCCAGTTGGGCTTGATTTGAGCTTGTTTTCATAGAGCATGCTTGTTTAGAGCTTAAACAGCCAGAACTAGCTATTCCCATGCAAAAGGAGGCTGCCAGCAGCAAACTGGTTGGTCCACTATGATAAGGTGCTATTTTATTTACAAGACAGTTTGTTGCCAAATCACAGACTGAAGAAGTCTTTTGGTTTGAAAAAAAAAGAATAATCCATTCAGAGGACCTTGTTAGATTTATATACCTGGATTATTGAGCATGCATCAGCACAATGTTTTGATTGTGCCAGTCTTCTATTTAATACAGAACGTTTTAAATAAAACATTACTTGTTATATAATTAATGGATTGATACTCAACTAAAGCTACATATTTTGAATTTGTTCAAACTACTAGTACCGGTAGTTGAGCTTTTCATGTTTGTGTTTGTGCATGAAAGCACTTTTGAGTTTGTTCAAAATGACTGAAGTTACTGAAGTCTTAAGTCAAAAGTGTCTAAAAGAGCATAAAAATGAATATTTTCTTCTTATACATTACAACTTGCTGGTCATTTTAATTTATTATCAAACTTGTTTTTGTGTGTTGGCATCAGTGAGATAATAAGTAGAGAAGTTGAAGTCACAAAGGTTGAGCGCCCCCCTGCAAGTACAATTTTAAAGTCCGCCCATGCATGTGAACAAATGGGACTATTTTCTTTAGTAAAACATAAAAAACATATAAAAATACATTTCTGATTAACTTTTATTTATCTGTAATTATTGTTGATTCAGCTCTTATGATCAAATATGTTTTGTTTTTTAATTAGTTTTACTTACAGGTCTTTTGAATCCGTCCAGAGGACCTGACTTAACTTTTTAGATTTTTTCTACCTGGATTATTGAGCATAAATCAGGATAGTTTTACTTAGTTAAGAAAAGTGTTGTGTTAAACTGTGACTGACAGTGTCACAGTCAGTTAACTAGTGTGTAAACTGGGATTTATATTGAGGGTACAGCCCAAAATAACCAATGTTTGGCCCATGGCTGTAGATATACAACATGGCAAAATAATAATAATAATAATAATAATAATAATAATAATACTAAATGGCACTTTAGCTTTAGTCTTGATCAACAGGAAGAATCGGACATACTTCTTTAATACACTGATGTCAATTTATTAGTTAACATACACACTTTTTACTGTAACTGTAAAAAGTACCTGATAAGTAAACAATGCTAAAGATTACAAAAATAAAATGGGCATACAAAACACAAAAATTTGAAATATTGATGCAATTAACACAATTTTCCAAAATATGTACAAAGTAATTTGTAATAATTGCTGTTACTCCTGTAGCTGTCCACAAACTGGATATGAAAATCCATCATCAAACTTTGATCAAGGGCTATGTGTAATAACTTGGAGGAAAATGTGTGTACGTTAACTAATAAATTGACATCAGTATATTAAAGAAGTATGTTCGATTCTTCCTGTTGATAAAGACTAAAGCTAAAGTGCCATTTAGTATTATTATTATTATTATTATTATTATTATTATTATTATTATTATTATTTTGCCATGTTGTATATCTACAGCCATGGGCTAAACATTGGCTATTTTGGATATGAAAATGTTTTTCTGCTGAGTTTGCAGCAGAACATTTGAGTTTTTAATGAAAAAAAAAAAAAAGTTTTTTAAAACACTTTCCAAAATTCAACGCAAAGAGGGGATTCAAGTGTTTTCAGAAACTTTGACACAACAGATTTTGTGCATGCTCAGTATCACGCCGTATACTATAAATAGAAAAACAGCTGGTTTTGTTGTTTTGTCTGTTTCATGTCATCTTGATTTTGTCATCATCAAACTTTGATCAAGGGCTATGTGTAATAACTTGGAGGAAATTTTTTATAATAATAATAATAAGAAGAAAAACAACATAAACAAGAAAAAGAATAAGAAGGACATGACCAAGAAGACGAAAAACATGAACAAGAAGAACACAAATATTTTTTTAAACAAAACATTACACAATAAGTTAAAGCTGCAATATGTAGCTTTTGAACACGCTGGCACTTAGAAACATTTTGAACAGAGACACGTTTCTGGTCCCTCTTCACTCAGAGCCGTATATGACTCAGCTCCACCTCACTCGCGCTGCAGCCTGGAATGCTCCGCCTCCACATGTCCCGTCTCAACCGCTGCAAAGTTCTGTGATTATATGTTAATAAAACGTTCTAAAAAATAAAATAAAAACATGGAGCACTGGTCCAGCAAAACAAAAACACCCTGAAATCTGCAGAGCTTCACGCAGCCACGTTGGACATGATTTAATTCGCTCGTGACTTCCTCATTTCTGTCAGTGGAGGTCTGGAGGAAGAAGCGATCACTTGACTTTTGGCAAAAAAACAAAAGAAAAGTCCAGAGCAGGGATGAAGAAGGGGGATTTAATACATTTGTGTCACATACAAAACAGTTTTGCATCGCTTTGCAATTATTTCAACGAGAACCTGCGCGGCCGCTGCGGGCTGACAGGCGGGGGCGTGGGTTGGGGGGGCGTGGGTTAGGGGGTGAGAAGTGAGAAGCTCTGTTTTTATTGGCTGGCTGTTTTTATTGGCTGGTTAACCGCGGGGCGCTCTGGTTTTTATAAATGCTTTTATTACCACCGGGAGACGCCAGAGGACTATAGTTTTTTTCAGAGATTACCTGTCAAACATCAATCTATCATTAGATAGTGGCAGAGTGAAGAAATATGTTTAAAAAATAAGTTACATAAAGCAGCTTTAACACAACAGTGTTAAAAAATGTGATCAGGACAAGCTTAAAATAAAATATTTACATGAGGAGCTTGTTGTATTGCAGTTCTCCCTGATCAGAAATTGTGCATAAAATCTTCTTTAATCCCCACAGTTTCACAAAATTCTCCAGGTGTCCAGTGTCTCTGTGGAAGCAAAACTCCCAACGTCAGTCTGGCCTTGACGTTGCACTTCCACAGAGCCACAGTTGGGGTCCAGCCTGCAGTCTGTCCCTGCGAGACAAGTGTCAAAGTCAAAAGTCAAAGTCAACTTTATTGTCAGAACTGCAATATGTACAGGACATACACAGGACCGAAATTGCGTTTCTCTCAGTCCCTCGGTGCAACAGTAACCATCTAAACACTAAACACTAAAACATTTAATAAACATAAGCATAAAATAGTAAAAGTGTAACACTGTCCTGAGTTTTTCATAATAGTATAAAAGTATGAAAATTTACACCAACACTGAAACACCAAACACCCAATGAACATAAGCATAAAATGAAATAATAAAAGTGTAATACTGTCCTGAGTTTTTGCATAGTAGTATAAAAAGTATATCTATAAAATAAACTGAAGGTTCTAGCATTGACATTTGCAAAGAGTGGCACAGCAGCATATAAGTTAATGTACACAGTATATGTATGAGGTAGTTGATGTTGGTATAGAGGCAAAGTGGCATATGCAGTGAGGCACATAAGGCACATTTGGCATCCTTAGATAAGGCTAGTCAGAGAATGCTGTATATGTATCTGCAGTAGTGTAGATAAAAGTAGTGTAAATGTAAACAGTAGTAATAAATGTAAAGCAGTAGTAATAAATGTAAACCGTATTAATAAATGTAAACAGTGAATGTAAACAGTAGTATGACTATAGGCAGTAATGTAATACAAACATTAGTGCAAATATGAGAAGTAGTGCAAACTGAATGAGTACATGACCGAGAGTTTAGTGAATAACCCGTTTGATGACACAGGGTCCAGTGTTAAAATCTTTGTGTTGAGTGGTAATGTGTGAGAAAGTTTTTTGTGTTAAGGCAGTTCAAATGGGAGGGGAGGCAGAGCAGGCAGAGTGTTTAGCATTCTGACTGCCTGATGAACAGAGCTGTCTCTCAGTCTGCTGGTTCGAGCCTGGAGACTCCTCAGTCTCCTCCCTGATGGCAGCAGTCTGAAGCAGCTGTGTAGTGGGTGTGTGGGATCACCTGCCATGCAGAGGGCTTTCCGAGTGAGGCGTTTGCTGTGTAAGTCCTGCAGTGAGGGCAAGGAGGTGCCGACGATCTTCTCAGCTGCTTTCACGATGCGCTGGAGGCTCTTGCGGCATGATGCAGTGCATGCACCAAACCACACCGTGATGCAGCTGGTCAGGACACTTTCTATGGCACCTCTGTAGAAGGTGCACATGATGGGGGTTGAAGCTCCAGCCCTTTTCAGCTTGCGGAGAAAGTAGAGGCGCTGGTGAGCCTTCTTGGCCAGTGATGCAGTGTTCCTGCTCCAGGACAGGTCCTCTGAGACGTGCACTCCCAGGAACTTGGTGCTGTCCACTCTCTCCACTGTGGTGCTGTTGATGGTCAGAGGGGCATGTTGGGCATCCCTCTTCCTGAAGTCCACAACAATCTCCTTTGTCTTCTCCACGTTGAGAGTGAGATTGTTGTGTCCGCACCACAAGGCCAAGCGGCTCACCTCGTTCCTGTAGTCCGTCTCATCGTTGTTGCTGATGAGACCTACCACTGTTGTGTCGTCCGCAAACTTGATGAAGTGGTTGGAGCTGTACGATGGTGTGCAGTCGTGTGTTAGCAGGGTGAATAGAACAACATAAGTGAACAGACATTTTACTTTGGCCACGAACAAAAAGAACATGAACAAGAACAAAAACAAGAAAAATATGAACAAGAAGAACAAGATATGAACAAGAACAAAAAACAAGAAAAATGTGAATAAGAAGAACATGAACAAAAAGAACAAGAACATGAACAAGAAGAACAAGAACAAAACAAAAAGAACAAGAACATGAACAAGAAGAGCATGAACAAGAATAAAAACAAGAAAAATATGAACAAGAGCATGAACAAGAAGAACAAGAATATGAACAAGAACAAAAACAAGAAAAATATGAATAAGAAGAACATGAACAAAAAGAACAAGAACAAAAACAAGAAAAATATGAACAAGAACGAACAAGAAGAACAAAAACAAGAAGAACAACAAGAAGAATATGAATAAGAACAAAAACAAGAAAAATATGAACAAGAACATGAACAAGAAGAAAACAAGCAGAACAAGAATCATTTTATTTTCTTAACTTTAAAAAATGGGTTTTTGTGTGGGGGGGGTTAATTCTAAAATCTCAAACTTGGAAACATAAAAAAATATTTTTACTAGCAGGATTATTATTTTAAATGTCTTTAATTTCAACTTTAACCAGTAAAACGCCCCCTTGAGTAGAGTTGCTGTAACTCAGCAACTCAAAATTAGGATAGTTTGATTATGTGCAACAACTGCCTGCTATATTCCTGGCCTCCACAGTCTGGCTCTTTCAGAGGATGTTGGAAACAAAGCGATTGACAGAGAGATGGATGGAGAGTGGGTGAACATCCCCCCCCCCATAAAAATACACAAAACTTTCCACCACGTCAAAAGCGATCTGACGCAGAGTAACATTCGTTTTGACACTTGTCACACACACTTGGCATGACTCAGACAGCTGCAAAGATGACAGCTTTCATATGCCCAGATTCTTCTTCTTCTTCTTTTTTAAAGGAAAAAACAAACATCAGGTTCTCCAGCTTCAAAATTTAAGTTTTCAAAAATTACCAGGCAACATGCAACACAAAACACAGAAAAAAGAGTGTCTAATTATTTTTGTCTTTGTCTTGAAATACATCTGCTTATTTAAATTGTCTGCATGTCACTTTTTGCAGTGCAAGACTGTTTGAACATTTTCATCATTTTCTCTATTTAAGATAAATAAATTATTCACAAATACAAACTACAATCAGTTCTCCTGATGAACTCCATGTCCCTGACTCCTCTCTCATTATTCTGTTCACACACACAGACACACACACACACACAACACACACACACAGGTTTGTTTTTCTATCTTTGTGAGGCCATTGCATTGACTTCCATTCATTTTTCATTCATTTCTATAACCTAACCCTGACCTTTACCCTAAACCTAACCATTACCAATGCACACCTTACCCTAAACTTAACACATCCTCAATTCACACATTAGTCCTAAACCTAACCCCTAACCCACCAACGGGACTTCTTATGGGGCCCGGGCTTTGGGCCCCATAAGAAGCAGTTGGTCCTCACAATTTTGTATAACTCAGAAAAATGGGCCTCACAACGCAACATAAACAAGGACACACACATACACACACAGTGGTGGTGGCTTGTTTAATGCACTGCAGGTTGGCTCCTGCAGCAGGTCTGGCCAGATAAGAGCAGCACACAGCTTTTCTGTTGCTGGGAGGGAGTGCTAGAGAGGAACATTGCCTCTTCACTCACATAAACCATTAAATTGTAATAATGGGGCCACCAGCTCAACGCTGGTTCCATAGCGCCCCCTGAGGGTGATTAGATGAGGTGTTGGGAAGGTCCTGACTGCTGATTGTGCACACACTCCATGACAAGGATTTGGTCTTTGTTAGCAAAAGGAAACACACACACAAAAAAAGAAAGTTACCAACGTGTGTTTGGACCTTTATCTCTCCACAAGTATTAAAGTGCAAGCAGGTGAAAAGCAAGCATCCAGTCTCCTCTCGGATCATCTCTCCACGGTGTTCAAAGTGCAGCCGGTGCTCTCGCCAGGTCGTAAATGTCAGGTTGTGTGTTGTCCGAGCCCGTGGCTGCAAGGGCCATAAAACCTCTGTTTGTCTTTCCCTCCGTCAACATGGCGCGACTGATTGCAGGAGGCCGAGGAAGAGCCAGACAACACCGTGTTTGCCTTCAGTGAGTCAACACGTCGGGGTGAGGAGTATGATCTGCTCCTTTATGCTTTATACACAGAAGCAGGGATGCAGCCGAGACACTTCTCTTCCTCTGTTCCTCACTTTCTTCAGTTGGATGAAAGTTTGATCCCTTCGCTGGCGAGTCCATAGGGCGAAGGCCGGGTCGGTCAAGTTACTGAAGTGTCTGAATGTACGGCAGACATGTCAGAACCATCATGTTAAAAACACAGATTCATCACACGAGGTGGACGAGTCACCCTGCTGTGACTCAACAATAAACTCTTCCTTTCTTTTCTTTTTAGAAATGTGACGTAGCTATAAACGTCTTGTGTAAACTGTCATCACTTGACTGCACTTGATTCATGCTTCCTTTAACAGACTCATCGTGCACGGTGACCGGCGGCGGCAGCAGCAGCCACTTTCGATCATATTCTGTCAAAACGTTAGGGGGTAAAGTGATGTAACACCCTTTCATGGACGAGCTTCTACCCTTTGATTATGTGTCACAGCTGAGGCTTGTTTTGATATTTCCTTCTGTCTGTCTGCCTTTCACACAGCCACGCAGCGTGTTATGTTAATTGGACACATGTCTGTGTTGTGCTGGCCTTGTTTTGTGCTGCCTCACTGTGAAGCTGCTGCTCTGGATCTGATGCTGTGACACATCTCTGTCGGTCTCCTCCGTTCTTCTGTGATGAACAGGTTTGGATTTTGTCTGAACGTGCTCTTTAGGAGGCAGCTGCTCTAATGTTTTCATAAATGAGCTGGAGCACCTCGTGAAATACCTTTTTTCATCATCTGCTCACCCAGCAGTTGTCCCAGTAACAATGTTGGCGCCTCACCGACGATCACTGCTTTTTCTGGCATTTTCTTTTTGTCACTTTAAAAGTAAAGTGTTTGCCGAGTTGATAAATAATTTAGAAACAATTATTGAAGAGTTTATTTTTAGGTTGTACTCAAGCTGAATGTCAACCAGGCTCCAGCAGACTTTTTTCACCCAACATCTTGAACTTTGTTGCCATCTAGTGGTTTTAATACTTACTACACAATTAGAATGCCATTTTTGGCAACTTGCTTCAAAAATAACAATGTAGGAGGGAAACGATGCCTTCATGACATTTAGAGCTTGGTGTTGTAATTTACCACAGTTCTGATTGTGACTGAAACATCATTTGCTTATTTTTTTTGGTAAAGTTTGGAAAATGTCCTCTTTTTTTGTTTGTAAGAAAACAAATACCGTAGATTATGTTCAGAAGTAATGTACTTTATGTCTTCTACTTTTAGGCCTCCTCTACTACACAAACATTTTCCTGCGTATTCTTTTTCACCTGTGGAGTTTTGTTTGACTTTGAACTTCATTGGGTACATTTTTTTACAGAGTTCTTCATCCTTTGATGGCTTGACTTCTCATATACTGTACACAAAATGCTTGATAAACATTTATATGTTTGTGCAAATATCATTTCTTCCATTCAATTCAAAAATACTTTATTAATCCCAGAGGGAAATTAAATGTTGTAACTCATCATCCTGGTTTCATTAAAGAGTTGTTCTAGATGCTGATGGCTGTATCTCTTGTAGTGGTCTGTCTTACAACAGATCTGAAGAAGCCTCTGACTGAAGACACTCTGTTGTTGTATGACAGTCTGATGAAGAGAGGATGCTGAGGGTTGTCTATAATGTTCTGTTCATTTTATGAAGAGTCATTCTTTGTACAATCATCTCCAAATGTTCTAGAGGAGTCCCCAGCAGATGATGGCAGTAGAGATGGCACTCTCTGTAACAGACTTATGGAATATGCAGCATCTTGCTGCAAACACTGAAGGACTTCAGCTTCCTCAACAAGTACAGTCTGCTCTGTCCCTTCTTGTAGAAGCTTCACTGTTGCATCTACAGTCCAGTCTGTCCAGGTGAACCCCAAGGTATTTATACTTCACCTCTACTTCTTCTCCCATGATGGAAATAGTGTTTAACCTGTTCCTCCTGAAATCTACAATAGTCTCCTTTGTTTTATTCACATTTAAGATGAGATGATTGTTTCCACACCATGTACTGTAATGAGCTCAGAGAACCCAGATTAGTATGAGACCCGGAACTAGACGAGACTCTAAGATAAAGGTTTAACAGTGTCTATCACGTACAGTGGGTGATAGTGTTTACATGTGCTCTCGTGGAACCCCTGAGGAGAAAGGACAAGGTCAGGTGGGTCTCAAAGCAGGTGCTGAAGCTTGAGATTGATGTGGTGTTCTCCATACAGGTCTGGACGTTGAGCTGGAGCATTGAGGTAATCCAGGAAAGGGTTCCAGAGATGGAGGATCAGGAAGGGAAGGCAAGTGGCTGGAGGGCAAGGCGGGAGGAACGAGGAACAGAACCAATGCTGAACCAGAACTGGACATGACCCAAGGAAGCAGGATGACTGAAGACACAAAGAACAAGGCTAATATTTTGTATTTTTAACAATGCTAAATACATAAATACCACGGAGGAGTATAATGCTCCAGTGGAGAGTAGTACTCGGCTGGAGCCTTAAGTAGTGTTGGCTCTCATCAGGTAGATGGCTGAGCTGGTAGCAGCCATCTTGGAGAGAGGAGCTGCACACGGTGGTACTCTTACACACCATGCTGCAAAGTGCTCCACCAGTTCCCTGTACTCTGCTTCTTGTCCATCTCTGATACATCCAACCACTGCAGAGTCATCTGAATATTTCTGATGACAGGAGTCTGTTTTGTACTGGGAATCTGAGGTGTACAGAGTGAAAAGGAATGGTGAGAGTACAGCTCCCTGTGGTGCTCCTGAACACCTGATTAGACACACAACCCTTCAGTCTCACAAACTCTGTTTGTCAGGTAGCCTTTGACAACCACACATCAGAAGTTGCTTTGTTTTTAAACTTTTATGATTGAATAAGTCCTGGATGACTGAAAATCGACATCAGCATTTAGTAAAGACCCAGTCGTGGACCTGAGGAAACTGACTGCTGTGTAACGGCTTAACATGTTCACTTTTATGTTTGAAAAAACTGTAGTTTCAAAAAACAACATATTTTTAGACCCTTCATGTCATTATTTACATTATTTATATAATTTCTGAAGTGTTCCAGGCTGCACCAGGACTACAGCTAACTAGTGCTGTTTGTGACAGATAAGAGGGGCCGAGATGGGTTAGAGGTAGGGCAGCTGACTCAGAGCCCATAAGTCCCAGGTTCAATCCCCAGCCGTGGTGTGGTGTCTCTGAGCAAGACCCAATGCCTAATTGCTCCCCGGGCACCCACATAGCTGCCCACTGCTCCACCTGCATGTATATCAGGTGTGATGGGTTAAATGCAGAGAACCAATTTCACCATTAATGATGAAAACACATAGCACTTATCTTATAATGCTATAAAACGGTGCAATTTGATGGTGACACAAAGGTTTAGTACCAAAACAAAAAACTTTTCTCCACACTGTGGTCCTCCAAAGAGCTATTTACATCACGTAAGATATTAATTGCTTATAAGGTTTTCCAGGCACCTCAAAGACCCAAACTATTTTTTTATTTTTGTTTATAATAAAAGTAACAAGCAAACCTTTACACAAAAACACTCCAGTAATATAGAACGTGAATCATCCATTTATTAAATAGTTTTCTTTCTACAAGAAAAAAAAAGAACTTCACTTTGTGTTTTCTACTTATTTACAATGAAAACAGTTGATTTGATCCTGTCGACTCATTTAATTGAAAACAAAACATACCGGTAAAAAGAAAAGAACACCGTTTTGAGATTCACATCGTAATCCTCGTGACGTCCCCTCTGCTCGATCGGGCACAGATATTTAATCGGATGGCTTTTAAAATAAACAGTCCTCCTTTTATATTATGAAGACATCATCAATATTACACATTCTATGTGATGTAGCTGGAAATACGAACACAAAAACATGTCCACGGTGGAGCTGAGCCGTACAAACGTGGCAAATACTAAAGAAACGATCAAATGAGTTTTAAACATAAAAAAATTGCTTGCATGCACAGTTAATCGTCTACATTGCTTGGGTTAAAAGAGCGCGCTACAGGACGATAAAAGCACTGAGAGGAAAACTGAAACACAACTCTGTGTTAAAAGCTTTGCATTTGTTACAGAGATCATCCTTCAGTATGAGCTCCTGTACAAAATCATCAGCTATTGGAAAGCACATGGAACAGCTACAAACTCTCGCAGTGATGTAATAATTACATTATTAGTAATGATTGTAATCCAGAAGCAGGTGCAGTGTTCCTCCAGCCTGTCTCTGCCTTTACATTATTTCACAGGTTAACTCACGCTTCAGCGTAAATAGAGAAAATAAAAGTTTCAGCTTTGCTCATTCTCAAACAGTCTTCTCCACAAATGATTGAGTGCAGATCCATCCTAGCAAAGGATTTAGATCACAAAATGACACAGTTTTGTTTTTATCTGGTTGCCCTGCTGAGAATCACTCCCCTGACAAGTCAGTGAAGATGATGAATTTTAATTTCTGGGTGATTTGAGATGTTTCCAAACAGCTCGTCATAATGATAATGTATGCAGATCATAAACATTTGTTACGGTGCTTGCTTCCTGCAGCTCTGTCAGGTATATGCTCGTCTCAAATTCATCTCTCTCTGACTTTGTTTCGTCTCTTTACACAAAGCGAGCCGTTTTTAATTAATCCCATCGCTGAGAGAAAGAGGGAAATTAAATCTAACATAAATCTCTGTGTGTTTTTCTACAGCGGACATGAAAAGCGTCTCCGGCTGTGATCTATCCTCCCTGCTTGCATCAGCAGAGCAACGAGCGGGCGGGTCGTTCATCACAATCTACAGGTGCAGATGTGTGGACTGTTCAAGGATGACTGTGCTGCCGACTGAAGGAACTCATTGGAATTGACAGAAGCAAGATGGTTCGAGTCGTTTTAAATGACGGGGAGCGTGCCATGCTTTTTATTACACCGGTTCGACTCACTGACAGGCCACAAAGTTTCGACACGTTTGTTACGGACGGAAACGAGACGGCAGAATTCATTCCCGCTTGCTCTTCCTAAACGCACGTTTTGTTGAGGTTGACTTTGACGGGCAGCGGTCCGGCTTCCTGACTCTCCTCCGACTGCTTCACGGTGACGGCGATCATGGGACTAAGGTGGTACGGGTTGACCTTGTGCACATGCTCCAGAAACTCTTTGTCTCCGTTGATACTCAGCTGCAGAGACACAAATCAAAATAATTACATTTTATCTTGAATTATCAAACACTTGAGCTGTTTTTTTGTACAAAGTATTATGTTCATCATTTAAAAGTGCCCGTTGTCACGGTAACCTAAAGCTCATGAGGTGAGGAGATAACGAGGACTGCAGTTTTCACAAGTCTTTAAAAAAAAGCTTTAGCTAAAGGCTCAAGCAATAAAGCTTGAGATAAAATAACAACAAACATAAGTGCATAGTCCAAATTTAGGAATGCATGTCATTGAAACAGCAGGCTGAAGATCAAATGCAGTGCAACAACATTAGCAAGGCATAAGCAAACTAAGCTGCTGCTTAGGGCCCCAGGGCCACTAGGGGGCCCCCTAAGTGGAATTTAAAAAAATAAGTAATGATTTATATTTCATTCTATTTAATATTTTAAGTTCAGTTTTACAAACTATTGCATGTATTTATATAGTTTTAAGAACTAATTATTCAACGTTAAATTTATTTTTTAAACCATTTACGTGGTTTCAAGTAAATGTTTACATTATTTAAGTATTTCCTTGATATTTTACCTTTTTATTTTGTCTGTTTTTGCACAGTTTAATTTATATTTATGCGTCTAAGTTATTTTATCTGTTAGTTGTTTATTTTGCACCACAAATTAGTTTGAACATTACTGTTGCAGTTCCTTGAAATCAAAGATAATAAACCAGATGACACTTTGGCTGTAAAATACAGTACATTGCATATACTGGTGTTTTTTGTTTGTTTGTTTGTTACTTTCAGTAGGATAATGTAAACACAGGACTATCGGAGTTACAACGAGTTTATGTTAGGTGGGTAAATGATCTGATCATCTGACTGTTGATTGCAGTAATCCACATTATTAACACAAATAGAGGGCCCCAAACCAAATTTGGCTTAGGGCCCCATGGAGGCTTGGGCCGGCCCTGACAACATTTCTTCTTCTTCTTCTTCTTCTTCTTTCGGCTTTTCCCTTTTCAGGGGTCGCCACAGTGAGTCATCCTCCTCCACCTCACTCTGTCCTCTGCATCCTCTGTCCTCACTCCAACTACCTCCATGTCCTCTCTAACTGCATCCATATATCTCCTCTTTGGTCTCCCTCTTTGTCTTTTTCCTGGCAGCTGCATTTCTAACATCCTTCTACCAATATACCCACTGTCCCTCCTCTGGACATGTCCAAACCATCTCAGTCTGGCCTCCCTAACTTTATCTCCCAGTTGTTCAACATGTGCTGTACCTCTGATGATCTCATTCCTGATCTTATCCATCCTTGTCACTCCTAAGGAGAACCTCAGCATCTTCATTTCTGCTACTTCCAGTTCTTTCTCCTGTCTTTTTGTCAATGACACTGTCTCCAGACCATACAACATAGCTGGTCTCACCACTGTCTTGTAAACTTTTCCTTTGACCTTTGCTGACACCTTTTTGTCACAAATCACTCCTGAAACTTTTCTCCATCCACTCCATCCTGCCTGGACTCTCTTCTTCACCTCTTTACCACATTCCCCATTTTCCTGGACAGTGGACCCCAAGTACTTGAAGTCCTGCACCTTTGTGACCTCTGCTCCTTGTAGCCTCACTGTTCCACTGGCCTCCCTCTCATTCACACACATGTACTCTGTCTTACTACGGCTGACTTTCATTCCTCTTCTTTCAAGAGCATACCTCCACCTCTCCAAGTTCTCTTCCACCTGTTCCCTGTTCTCACCACAGATCACAATGTCATCTGCAAACATCATAGTCCATGGGGATTCCTGCCTGACCTCATCTGTTAGTCGGTCCATCACCAGAGCAAACAAGAAGGGGCTCAGAGCCGATCCTTGATGCAATCCCACCTCCACCTTGAAGCTATCTGTCACTCCTACAGCACATCTCACCACTGTCCTGCTGTCCTCATACATGTCCTGTACCAGTCTAACATACTTTTCTGCCACTCCAGATTTCCTCATGCAATACCACACCTCCTCTCTTGGCACCCTGTCATATGCTTTTTCTAAATCCACAAACACACAATGGAGTTCTTTCTGACCCTCTCTGTACTTCTCTATCAACATCCTCAAAGCAAAGATGGCATCTGTGGTGCTCTTTCTTGGCATGAAACCATACTGCTGCTCACAGATAGTCACCTCTTGTCTAAGTCTTGCTTCCACAACTCTCTCCCAGATCTTCATCGTGTGGCTCATCAACTTAATTCCCCTGTAGTTGCTACAACTCTGTACATCACCCTTGTTCTTAAAAATGGGAACCAGCACACTTCTTCTCCATTCTTCAGGCATTTTCTCACCCTCAAATATTCCATTAAATATTTGAGTCAAAAACCTCACTGCCATCTCTCCAAGACATTTCCAAACCTCCACTGGTATGTCATCAGGTCCTACTGCCTTCCCCTTCTTCATTCTTTTCAGAGCTTTCCGGACTTCAACCTCACTAATCTTTCCCACTTCCATGTCCACAGTCTGTATGACCTCCACTCTTCTTTCTCTTTCATTCTCTTCATTCATTAGCTCCTCAAAGTAATCCTTCCATCTACCCATCACACTCTCCTCACTTGTTAGAACATTCCCATTCCCATCTTTAATAAGCCTAACCTGCTGCACATCCTTTCCAGCCTGATCCCTCTGTCTTGCCAATCGGTACAAGTCCTTCTCGCCCTCTTTAGTGTCCAGTCTCCCATACAACTCATTGTACGCCCTCTGCTTTGCCTTAG